>JAXIVJ010006225.1:55000-68256 GCA_036785665.1 Chirona hameri
GCTATAACTCTGACATGAGGACTTGATACCATACCAACCAACCAGACTAATTATTTATCATCCGTGTGCGAATTTCAGCATAAGTGGTATCACCCCACTACCAAACTGCCCCCGATTTTCACATCTGCATCACATCCCGACAATCCGTTCTCTGAGTAGCCAATACCGCGCACCCTCGCTCTCCCAATCCACCGCCGCCGGGATCTCTCTCACTGCGTCCCGCCCCGTGGATCCCGCGCTCCCACCACTCCCTGATTAACTCTCGGCCGCCGCCGGGGGGTTGGGGTTGGGGGGGGGGGGGGACGTGCAATATGGCGAGGGATCGGCGCGCGCCCGGAACGCTCTGCCATCTTGTTTTGGCCGCCGACGCCTGCGGGCTGGCTTTGAAGCTGCCCCGGCTTCCCACGGGAGCGCAGCGCCGACCGGCAGCAGTAATAGAAAATTAAATCAAAGCTAATTGGATGCAACTGGTGCCCCCTCGGGGCGTCCTCTTTGTGAGAATTACGTTGGTGGTCCTCTCCGAGCGGAGCGCTCAGCGCTAAGCACACTTTGGCAATATTTAATGGAGAGCCGGTTTGACGGTCGCTGCGACGCTGAGTGCCGACGTGTTGTCCCGACGACAGAGGCTCGGGGGAGAGCAGGATATAGTGGGTAGGCAGAGGGCGGTCAGAGAGGGGGGCAGAGGGGGCACAGTGGGCAGAGAGAGGGTAGAATGGACAGAAGCGGACACAGAGTGAGAAGAGGGCGAGGAGTGAGCAGAGAGTGGTAAAGGGCGGACAGAAAATGGGCAGAGTGGACTGATAATGGTCGGAGAGTGGATAGGGAGTGGGCAGAGAGATAGGGAGTAGAGAGAGAGAGAGGCCAGGAAGTAGGCAGAGAGTGGGCAGAGACAGGGCTGAGAGTGGGTGCGAGACGGGCGTCGAGCGGGAAGAAGGCTGGTAGAGGGTGGGCAGAGAGCGGTCCGAGGACACAGCAGCCGACGCACGAGTACAGGCAATGAGAGGAAACCATTCCCAACCAACCCCGCGCAGCACAGCACAGACCCCGTCAATCCGCGGACCCTGCAGGGTGGAGATATAACCGGCAGCACCACCCCGTTGCGGCCCGTGGACCGCTGGACTACATGCTAGGACGCTGCGCTAGCAGAGTGTGAGCCCCGGCCGGCCGGTACAGACATTGCCGAGCCATTTTCATTATGACGCCCTCGGAGCGGCTCGATAGAGCAAATAAGGCGCGGCAGCTATCGGCTTTATTGCCATCGGAGCCGGCCGAATAGATAGATTGTGACCCGCCGGCCCCTCCGACGTACCGGACAAACCAGAGGTGCACAACATAACATAAGGTTGTTGTTTTAACACGGCTTTTGACTCATGCAGGGACAGATATTTCAACAATTTTGTACCGTTCACATTCAAGTCGTCGTTCAAGACGTCGTTCTACCGGCTGTCGATTCGACGACTCGGGGTCTGACCGACCTCGGAAGCCCGGTCGTGACACCTCGATCAAGTAATCAGTCAGACAGTGGCGTATTTAGAAATCAGTCAAGAGGGGGGGGGGGACCAAGCCCTCAATGGGGCGCCGAACTCCCACATGAGGGCGTCTCTTTTTGTGGCAAAAAAGTACCCCACATTTTTTTTTCTCCGTGGATTTGGGCCGGTCACCTTATTTTGGTATTCAAACTTAAGAAATTCACTTTTCAAATTCACAAGAAAGAAAGAAAAAATCAGAAAAAGTTTTTTTGGGGGTCAAAAACCAAAAATTTGGAAAACCGAGATAGCCATTTCAAAGAGAATGTAATTTTATTTCTTTTGAAGTTTTTTATTTGCAATTTGCTTCAAAGCTCCATTTTCTACGATTTTTGCAAACATTGATCGTTTTTCCACCAAAAATGGCATGACATGACGTCATTAAAACGTCATTATCTCCCAAAATGCTTTAACAATGTCATTTAAATTTGATAAGAAGACGTAAAATGGATGCAGCATAAGGTACTGAAAGTTTCACGTTCACATCTATCATGGTTTTCAAGTTATTGAGAAATTCCGGGAGGGGGGGGGGCAGATTCTGCCCCTCCCAGCAGGGCGCGGGTTAAGTGTCACCGGGGCTGCTTGAATTGCATCAGGTGTGCTGTTTTGTCTATCATTGAAAACAGGGATACATAAACACTTCAAATTCTATCACTCGAGAAAAAAAATCCGTTTTCATAAAGTTTTCTCCTAAGATCATTATTTCTCACGTTTAGTGCAGGGAACGCATACTTGTATTGAATGCCCCCACCCCCCACCAAGATTCCTGTGAGGAAGGGGATTTGTCCCTGATGCCGGCCCCCCTGGATCCGCCAGTGCCGTCAGCGAAAGGTGTTGTTGAGCGGGGGGGGGGGGGGGGGGGGGGGGGCGTAAATGAAAAAAAATCGCAAAATAACAAAGAAGTTAATAAATATAAATTATACAATAAATCGATAACTTAAATTTACTGTTCTTTCCACTTGATGATATTCTCGAATATTTTTTAACCGTGGAATTCGTGGAATTGAACAGGATTTGTGAGAAGAAAAAAAAAGAAATTAAAAGACACCAAAATCAAAATTACGGCAATAAAGAGGCATTCACGTCTTTTCCATTCATGAGTGGGATAGAGCAAAACTGAGGAATGCCGAATGCTCACGATAAAGCACAACACCTCAGTTAAAGAGGTGGATGGCAAACAGACAATTTTGCACTCGGGCCAGCCGAAATCCACCCACTCCGTTCCCCGGATTCACAAAATCAACCCTGCCCTATTCCCCGGTCTGCCGAAGTCCCAGACATGCGGAACTCCGTCCTGTCCCGCACACAGGCTTGTCCAAATCAGCCCTGTCTCCACCCATGAGGTCTGCCGAAATTCACCCTGCTCCTGTTCTCTCTAGCCTCCAAAAATGCATCCAGCGGCACCTGACCTGAGGGTGGCACCTTGTCTGAGGGCGGCACCTGGCTAGAGGGCAGCACCTGGTCTAAGGGCGGCACCTCGTCTGAGGGCGGTACCTGGTCTGAGGACATCACCGGTATGGTCTGAGGGCGGCCGGCGGCACCTAACCTGCGGGCGGCACTTCATTTGAGGACGGTACCTAGGCCACTCCAGGCCGCTCTCTTTAGCCGCCCCTGTAGAAGGAAAGGCGCCTGCCGGCATTCCAGGTGCCCTACTACGCGGGTTCCAGTGCCCTACTATGCGGCCCTGTTGGGCCTGAGGGCGGCACCTGGAAGGATAGTGACATCTAGTATGAGGGCAACAGCCGACACCTGGTCTGAGGGTGACATCTAGTCTGAAGGCGGCATCTGGTCTGAGGGCGGCACCTGGCCTGAGGGTGGCACCTGGCCTGAGGGCGGTACCTGGGTTGAAAGCGGCACCTGGCCTGAAGGCAGCATCTAGTATGAGGGCGGCACCTGGCCTGAGGACGGAACCTGACCTGAGGGCGGCACCTGACCTGAGGGCGGTACCTGGGCTGACTGCGGCACCTGACCTTACCCCCTAACTACGCCCATGGGGCTGGCCCACGAACCCCTGGCTGCCCCCCCCCCCCCCACACTCAAAGTTTTGTGGCGACGCCACTGCCTCCAAAGGCACTCTTCGATACACCTCCGAAGGCGCCCTCCCACATACACCCGAAGGCAACCTCCGATACATTTCCGAGGGCGCCCCCACACATACCTCCAAAGGCGCCCTCCGATGGACCTCTGAAGGCGCCATCCTGCATAGCTCTAAAGGCGACCTCCGATACACATTTGAAAGCACCTCACACATGCCTCCAAGGCCTGAGGATACACATCCCTCCGATACACATCTGAATGAGCCCTCCCAGATGCCTCCAAAGGCGCCCTCCGATACAGCTCTGAAGGCGCCCTCCCACATACCTCTGAAGGCGTCCTCCGATACATCTCCGAGGTCGCCCTCCCAAATAGCCCCAGAGGCGCCCTCTGTGAGACCAGAGGCGCCCGGTCTCACATTCAGCAAAGGACGCCTTTGTATGTATGGAGGGGGGCGCCCTCGGTCCTGGGATAGATATATATGAGGGTGATTTTGGACTATGTGGAAGGGCGCATTCAGAGGTGTATTGGTGGGCGCTTTTGGAGGTATGTGGAAGGGCGCCCTCAGAGGTGTATCGGATGGCGCGTTTGGAAATGTATTGGAGGACGCCTCCGAAAGTGTATTCGAGGGCGCCTTTTGAAGGTATGTGTGAGGGTGCCATCGGAGATGTATCGGAGGGCGCCTTTGGAGCCTGTAGGTATGTGTGAGGGCGCCTTCAAAGTTCAAAGGTGCATCGGTGGGCGCCTTTGGTGGTATCTAGGTGGGCGCCTTCAGATATGTATCGAAGGGCACCTTTGGAGGTGTATGGGAGGGCGCCTTTGGAGGTATGTTTGAGGGCGACTTCAAAGGTGTATGTGTATCAAAGGGCGCCTTTGAAGGCATGTAGGAAAGCGTTTTCAGAGGTGTATTGGATGTCGCCTTCGGAGCTATGTGTGAGGGCGCCTTCAGATGTGTATCGGAGGGCGCCTCTGGAAGTATTTAAGAGGGCGTTTTGAAGGTATGTGGGAGGGCGCCTTTGGAAGTATATGGGAGGGCGCCATTAGAGGTGTATCGGAGGGCGCCTTTATAGGTATGTGGGAGGGCGCCTTCAGGGATGTATCGGAGGGCGCCTTTATAGGTATGTGGGAGGGCGCCTTCAGGGATGTATCGGAGCGCGCCTTATATTCAGTGGAACGCGCCTCATATTCAGCCGGAGCGCGACTCACATTCAGCGAAGGGCGCCTTCGGCGCCCTTCGCTGAATGTGAGACGCATTTCATGAACCGAAGGCGCCTTCGATGCGTGAGGGCGCCTTCGGGCACAAGGGGGGGGGGGTGCAGTGGTCCCCCTAAATACGTCCATGCAGTCAGACCCAGGAGTACGGGGCCGGTACTTGAGTCTGACCAGGGGTACGAGCCACGAGGCAGGTACGGCAGGCGGATTATGTCGACTGCCACTGGTTTGTTCTATTCTTTACTTCGGGGTGGTTAATTTAGCCGCGTACTTTCTGGGGTGCCCATATCCGGCGACAATTTGGCCGGGTTAGATTGGTCAGATTATTGGCGATAGTCCGGTCAAACTGGTTAGAGAAAGCTGCGTTTTTAAACAGGGTTCTTGTGTTCAATGTCACATACAATATTCCATTTACAAGCCGGCAATACTGTCGACGCAAAGGTAAGGGGAGCCGAAATAGGAATATATTAATGTACTAAGTATGCTGTCTGCTCAATTTTTTTTTATATATCACACAGACGCTTTCCCGACTTACCACCTACATCATCCATACCATACCACCTACCACCTCCCGACTTACCACCTACCACCTACATATTAACACAAATTGATCAAATAAATTTTCTGCAAATGTGCATTGGTTGTGTATTTGTGGTTAGCTTACCACCTTGATATTAACGACGTTTAAGTTAAGCTAAATTGATAGGCTAAACAAATTGACAAATTGGCTAAATTGATGATTTAGTCACGTCACTTCATATGAAGTGACGTGACTAAATGGGCTTCCCGGACCAAAGTTCGTAAACATAAGGTTCGTAACGGAAAAAGTTCGTAAGCAAAAGTTCGTATGCAAAGGTTCGTATCGGATAAGGTTCGTATGGGATAAAGTTCATAACGGCTAAAGTTCGTAATGGAAAAGGTTCGTATCGGATAAAGTTCGTATGCAAAAGGTTCGTATGCTGAAGTTCGTAAAGGAAAAACTTCGTAATGTAAAAAGTTCGTAAGCAAAGGTTCGTATGCAAAGGTTCGTATCGGATAATGGCTAGTATGGGATAAAGTTCGTATCGGATAAAGTTCGTATGCAAGGTTCGTATCGGATAAGTTTACGAACATTTGCTTACGAACTTGTTCCGTTACGAACATTATGTTTACGAACTTTTGCCCGGTTAACGTTACCCTTCCGAACGGAGCGAGATAGACATATTGTCATTGACAGGCAACACGTTACTGTTTGCAACACGTTACTGTTCTTGTCCAATGTCACATACAATATTCCATTTACAAGCCGGCAATACTGTCGACGCAAGGGTAAGGGGAGCCAAAATAGGAATATCGTAATGTACGGTGTCTCTATCTCTCCGTTCGGAAGGGTAACGGTAACCGGACAAAAGTTCGTAAACATAAGGTTCGTAATGGAAAAAGTTTGTAAGCAAAGGTTCGGAACCTTATCCGATACGAACCTTTGCTTACGAACTTTTTCCTTTACGAACTTTATCAGTTACGAACTTTTTGAATACGAACTTTATCCGATACGAACCTTTTCCATTACGAACTTAATGCCATACGAACCTTTTCTTACGAACTTTTTCCGTTACGAACCTTTGTCCGGTTACCCTAAATGGGATACCTAAAACCATCGGCTAACTGCTTCAGTTTGGCACAAGCGTGGAGTTGATGTGGGATAAAACAACACCAAAGTTCACGTCGATAGCTTTATTTATTTTTTGAGTTATTGCAAAAATGATCAAGGTGGATGGGGCGAATTTTGCCCTCCAGTCAATGGTGTCGTAAGCTGTGAGTTGACAAACCAACACGGTCGCACCCCCTCGCCGCTAGGGGGCAGCACCGACCTGCGCCACTAGTCTGTCGCAGACTGGACGCACACGGTACGACAGCCAGTTCGGTAGATAGCAGCACCAGTCATAGACTTCCACCCAGACGGCGCTACAGTCGCAACTACGGAGCACACCAACATGGCAACGTATCGCTTGGCGCTCAGCGGCAACGCGCTTGGCGCTCAGCGGCAACATTAACATCTCATATATAGGTCTATTCTTGAACGGATAACAACTCCGCTCTCGCCGGCAGTGCTGCGGCATATCACCAGTCCCACGCGCAGGTACAGCCAGGTGGGCTCGTCTCACGCGCAGGTACAGCCAGGTAGGGCTCGTCTCGCGCGCGACATACATACAGACAGAGAGCCCCGGGGGACGTGGGGAGACGGGAGACCACTGACGGCCAACTGCTCCGCGGGAGTCACGCTGGCAGAGTCCGTCAGGGTGCGGATACGCACACCAGTGGGTGCCGACAGATGCACGGCTCGCAGACGGGTGTGGCAACACAGAGAGAGACTGTTTTTATTGTAGGCAGGGCACACGGGTTCGGCAGGATGGCCGGCGGACTCTCTCGCTCCCATCAAATCCACGCCCACTCCGGCACGATGAGAAGTCACGGCAAAGCCGCGCGGCCCGCCGCGAAAACGGACGCGGCCGACAGACAGACGACAGGCGGCGGTATCTAGGTCTGCGACGGTGTCCAACAGTTTTTGTACCTACGTTTGTTCAGGACATTATGGCGGTCGTCCTCTCGGTGTATTTTGTGAGCTGTACGGCACACGGGCAACGAATACTGGGGGGCGGGACTGGATACCGATGACCGGGTAGGGCGGGGCGGGTCGGGGCGGGGCAAGTGAGGTGCTGAAAGTCAGTCACGAGGGCTATGCCCTGCCCCCGCCCAATACTGCTGGCCGCCGCCAGGAGGCAGTCGCGTCACTGCGTCAAAACGTCAGTCTATCCACTTTCATCACAACTTCGAACCGCCTGCGGTTCACGGAATCCCGGCCACAGTTCGTTCCGACCCCGCCCAGAGCGCAATCACACACGCACACGGCTACACTAGCGCCACCTGTAACTACTGTTGCGCTTCTAGCGCCGCCTAGCGTCAGAGCGGGTCGTCGAGCAGGCGGCCGGCCGTCTCTGACGGGAAGAGCGCGGGCAGCGGCGGCTCGTCGTCGTGTGAGAGCATCGAGAGCAGCACGGACGAGCCCCGGTCCGGCAGGCCGGCGAACAGAGACGGAGGAGCAGGCTGCCGCTCCGGCGTCAGACACTGCCGACAAAACAGGGAGAGACCTGTGTCAGTAAGTTGGCGGAGAAAATGGACCGCGGGAGCGAACGAGCAAACCGAGGAGCGTTCAGTCTCATCAGGAACGCCACCGCTCACACGGTCGCCATTATTATGGCATATACCTGTTTCAAAACCCGGGCAACGGAGTGATACAACAATCTTGTGATATCCTTGGACTGTATATTCATGCTGTTGTTATGAGTATGTCCTGAAATGTCACCATTCACCTCTTGCATTCATGCAGGTATGCACAACCACGAGCGAAATGTTGGGGAAATTGCTCCATGTATGTCAATCGGAAACAAACAATCCGTCTGGCAGAGCAACATCACTCTTGTATCGCCTCAGACATGGACGCCACCGGCCAATAAAGCGGAGATAGGATCAGCCGTTTAGAGTGACTCTTGCCGAGGCTTCAGAGCTTTGATAAGATAAAATTCCAGATAAAATAAAATAAAATACAGATTGTCGAATATTGACTTGTCCAGAGTTGATGCAACCCTGATTTTCTGAATCGAAGTGGAGAGACGTGCTGGGGTCGGGTGAAGTTTCCCTCTGGTCGGCAGGGGACGGGAGAGACAATACCACTCCAGTTAGACCAGTCTCATTACAACCCGCAGCCAAGGAGCGGCGGCGCATTAATCCGGGCTGGTCCGACCCGGCTGACCGCCTCAAATGACCCCGCCGGGCGCTACCAGTGACCTAACCCAGCTGCAACCAGTGACCCCACCAGATCGACTCCAATGACCTGACCTGACCGGGGTCAGCCCACAGACACAACCGGCACGATAATGGGGGCACGAACACGATTAATAGGAAATAATACAATTAAATAATGCACCGAGAAACCCATCGCGATAGTGGCCAGCTTCAGACTGAATGAATGCCGCCCGTTCGCGATACAGGACGCGATCGTGTCCACAGGCAGATATACAGTGGCAGAATAAACAGGCAGATTTAAACATGGTTTATTTCATACTCTAAGGGCTCAAACGACGAACCTCAACCCTCGTTGTGAAGCTTATTCCATGCCATTTTGGGTGACAATAGACACCCTTCATTTATGCTTTACTGACGGCTTCAGATAACGTGTTCTATGTGGTCACCCTCGCGTTCCAAACACAGAGAAGCGCGCCGCCGAACTGCCTCCAGAGCGGCACGGCAGGTCTCTGGTCTCACACTCCGCACTGTGGTCTCCATGGCCTTCTTCAGTTATTCGATGGAACCAGGGTTCGTTTTGTATACTTTGGACTTGAGATGGCCCCAGAAGAAGAAATTCATAGGTATCAAGTCTGCCGAGTTTGCGCGCCAGCTGTGGCCCGGTGCGCCAGCTGTGGGTTTGTGGGCAGGCAAACCAGCTACTGAAACGTGTCCGTGACTGTTTATATTTCTGAGCCAACTTTTGATGAACTGAACTTTTGATGAAATTTTGATGATTTTGAAGTTGTAGGGATTTTTTTTAACATCCGTTCTTGCAATTATTTGCGCTGTATTCTTGCCATACTGCCATAGCCAAGTTATTGGCCGAGACGGCGCAAAGACTTGCACGGGCTCCGCAGGAGGGGTTCCCTTGCCTTTTTCGCGTTAATAGGGGTCCATTTTGTTCGTTTTCTTGGCTGAAATGGTGCTGTGCTGTGAAAAAGTGCTGAAATGACTGGCGACAATGGTACATGACATGACCATCAGTGGCGGATCTACGTTAGGACAAAACAGGCAATTGCCCCCCCCCCCCCAACAGTTCCGGGAGGTTATTTTTGTTCCGGGAAGTCGTGATTTACCCCCCCCCCCCTCGCTCAACGACTCTTCGTGGTGACGACCCGACGCCCCCCCCCCCCCCCTCCCACGGTCAACAACTTTTCGCTGACGAAACGGAGCGAATCCCCCCCCCCCCCTCCCCAATTCGAAACCTATATGCGCCACTGATGACCATTGGTCGAATACGTGACCGGTGGCGCCGCTCCCCGTTGCATTATACAGAAGTGCCGTGTCTGACGTGCGGTAAGTGCCATATGGTGCGGTGGCAAAGGTCAAGTAAGGCCCATTAGCATACCAGGGGAAAACACACACACAACAAACAAGAACAAAGCGTTACAAATGCAATCGCCAAAAATGGATCGCGCAACAGCAAACAAACGAGAGAACGGATTCGTAATTTAATCAGCACATTCGAGTATCCTTACGACACCAAAGGTATTGTTGTCGAAGCGTACCACAGTATAAAGTCCTGAGTAGGCTGCATTCTAAGTACGCCGCACCACATAATAGACATAGACATAGACATATATTAAGGCCATCCACGATAAGCTCATGGCTATTACGGCCCCTCGTCAGAGGCTAAAACGGCGGACATGGGAAGTGAAAAAACGCAAACACGCACACACACGCACATACAGACATACACAAACACAGACACAGACACAGACACAGACACAGCCACAGCCACAGACACAGACACAGACACAGACACAGACACAGACACAGACACAGACACAGACACAGACACAGACACAGACACAGACACAGACACAGACACAGACACAGACACAGACACAGACACAGACACAGACACAGACACAGACACAGACACAGACACAGACACAGACACAGACACAGACACAGACACAGACACAGACACAGACACAGACACAGACACAGACACAGACACACACACACACACACACACACACACACACACACACACACACACACACACACACACACACACACACACACACACACACACACACACACACACACACACACACACACCAAAGTGGCCGACCGGTCATGTTACTCCTCCGCCGCCGCGCAGATGGCGCTTTAGGCGTCCCGCAAACAGGTGCACCGGGAGTCGCGTCAGGTCAGGCTGGAGCCCGTTGAAGTCGCGCGGAGCACGGCTGTAAAAACGCCGCTGTCCCATGGCTGACCTTGACCGCAGCACTATCAGGTCGTGGTCCTGTCGCGTGGACCGCTGACGAGTCTCGGACACACGCACGAGCCCGCCAGCCAAGATCTCGGGCTCGCCTGAGCGCCACACTTTGTGTAGTGGGCACATGGAGTGATAGCGCACGAGCTGGTCTGCGCTGAGCCAGCCCAAGTTCCCAAGCAGATCCGACACGTGATCAAACTTTTTGCGGCCGAAAATCACTTTAGCAGCATAGTTAATATTTTTTTGAATACGAGATAGGTTTTCTGTGTGCAGTTGCCATACACAGAGATACAGTATCGGATCTGCGAGAGAACAAGGGCCTGAACCAGGGCGGCGATGACGGATGGTGGCAGGTGGTTCCTTAGATGTGATAGACCAGATAGAGTGCCGAAACATTTTCCAGTAACAGCAGAGACGTGACTGTCCCAGCTGAGGGTGCGATCAAAGGTCAGACCGAGTTTTTTTTGCATCAGAAACGGGGAGTAAATGGTGATTGCGAAATTTGACAGTGAAGTTGGGGACGTTGCGAAGATTTTGGGCGCTTCCCAGCAGCATCAGTTGCGTTTTACCGGCATTCACTTTCAATCCGCTGGCTCGGAACCAACAATCGAGAGATAATCATCGGTGGAAAAACAGACTTCTCTCAACCAACAGCACCACAGAATGGGACACATTGTCCTCTGCCCCGGGTTTTACGTTAGCACAATAACCATGTCTCAGATGACAGCATGCTGCGCTGTAACGTGTCAGCAGACCGACAGACCAGCAACTGAAGGCTGCGCTCCGCCACGCTGTTGGAGCCTCCCCTCAAGCCCTGATACCCCAGACAACGGCCCGGTTCGTCAGACTGCCAACTTCCCCCCCCCCCCCCATCACCAGCACGGTCGGCTAATCTCTCGGGAAGTAATATCGAGCCCCGCCGCCGGCTTCTCAGCAGCACCGTTTATTTGGCGTTCACCCAGCTCTCCCAGCTCTGCCGCCTCCCTGCCAACCAGAGCGCCTTCGCCTCCCTGGAGCCGTTCGCCACGCGTTGTCGCCTCCCCGCCAGCCGTTCAGAGCCGCCGAGAAAGGCGCAGCAGCCGCCGAGAAAGGCGCAGCAGCCGCCAAGAAAGGCGCAGCAGCCGCCAAGAAAGGCGCAGCAGCCGACGCATGGCGACGGCCAACGCGCGCTGCCTTGAAGACGGATACCTCGGAGATCGACCGCCACGCGCGCTGCCTTGAAGACGGATACCTCGGAGACCGACCGCCACGCGCGCTGCCTTGAAGACGGATACCTCGGAGACCGACCGTCACGCGCGCTGCCTTGAAGACGGATACCTCGGAGATCGACCGCCACGCTTTTTCACGTCATCCTTTCAGCCTCTCGGCTTTTCCATCAACATAAAAACGCTCATAATGCCTGGATACGCTTTTGTATCACCATAGAAACGGCCATTTTACTTGGGTACGTTTCTTAAGGCGTCTGAACGAAAAACAAAAACGGAAGTGATGATCAATCCAGCGATAATAAGTACATATGAGACTTTCTGACGCAAATTCTGCGACATTTGCAAATGGTTGAATTAGCTACAAACTGGAAAGAACGACTGCAAGACAGAAGATCTTGTTGAGGAGAACCAAACAGCCAAAACAAAAAACAAAGCAAGCGTGCGATACTGTTGTGAGCGAAAATACACAGCTCCTCATCCCTTGCTACCACTTGGTCCCTAAACCGGGTCAAAGCACCAGACGGAAGACTGCGAATCGGCACAACATTGGCCTCGCCCTGTGTCCCACACATATAGGGACGGCCGACGCGTCGAGGCGCACAGCACAGCACAGCACATCACAGCACAGCGCAGTACAGCACAGCACATCACAGCACAGCGCAGTACAGCACAGCACAGCGCAGCACAGCACAGCGCAGCGCAGCACAGCACAGCGCAGCACAGCGCAGCACAGCGCAGCACAGCGCAGCACAGCACAGCACATCGCATCACATCGCATCACAGCGCATCACAGCGCAGCACAGCGCAGCACAGCACAGCACAGCGCAGCACATCGCAGCACAGCGCAGCACAGCGCAGCACAGCGCAGCACAGCACAGCGCAGCACAGCGCAGCACAGCGCAGCACAGCGCAGCACAGCGCAGCACAGCGCAGCGCAGCACAGCGCAGCACAGCGCAGCACAGCGCAGCACAGCACAGCGCAGCACAGCGCAGCACAGCGCAGCACAGCGCAGCACAGCGCAGCACAGCGCAGCACAGCGCAGCACAGCGCAGCACAGCGCAGCACAGCGCAGCACAGCGCAGCACAGCGCAGCACAGCGCAGCACAGCGCAGCACAGCGCAGCACAGCGCAGCACAGCGCAGCACAGCGCAACACAGCGCAGCACAGCGCAGCACAGCGCAGCACAGCGCAGCACAGCGCAGCACAGCGCAGCACAGCGCAGC
>JAXIVJ010006226.1:0-68253 GCA_036785665.1 Chirona hameri
TGGCAATTAGCTGTTCTAATGACTTATAAGACAGTGATGTTTATTTTTTCATTTCGAAAATTTTCAAATTTGGTACGTTTTCGAAATTTTCAACTTTTTGGATACCTTTTCTCAAACGTGTTGCTAATTTTTTCGCTATGCTATTCTTACGTGTAAGGAAGTGTCAATTAAGTGCAAACAAAATGAGGATATTTGCCTCCAAATATCAAACAAATTTGTCATTTTACATGCTATTTAAAAATTTAAATATATGTTTTTCGCTAATAACTTTTGACTGAATAAAACTAGAATGGTACAGTAAACGTCATTTTGCTGTTCTCCTTAAGATGAGTTGAATGCTTAGCAACATGACCTCTTTTTGACATTTAATGACCTTGACATTAAATTTCAAAAATTAGTATTTATTTGAAATTTTGAATCTTTTTTGGATATTCAAGCTAAATGTATTTCCTATTTTTTTAATATATTATTGTTAAGTATACAGAAGTGTCGTTAAAACATAAACATACAATTGATGGTTTTCAAATATGATAAATTTTGCCATTTTACATGTTTTTTTTTGTTGAAGATGTTATTCCCCAATAACTTTTGACTGAATAAAGATAAAAAGGTAAAATGGAAACAATTTTGTTATTTTCATCAACACGCGTTTAATGAAATGCAGTATGACCTCTTGCTAACATTTGGTGACCTTCACCTAAGCTCAATGTCAAGGTTGAAGGTTAGCTTTCCAATTGTGGCCTATGTGGCGATGTTATATATCTTAAAACTTTGTTTTGTTGCGAGGAATTCGATTGTGCAATAACGCCTGATCGTCAATGGCAACTTTTTAATTCATTTGAACTTGAATGTCGAATAGCAACTTCATAACTTCCTTCTCGGTGTAAAGAAGGCCCGAAAATGCCTCAGTTTGCTTTATAATCATCAACGATCGCGCAATTATTTTAAAACCAATGAATTTATATCTTCAAGACAAGTTCAAAGATGTATAACATCGCCGTGTAGGTCAAATTTGGAAAGGTGACCTTGCGCAGTGACCTTGACCTTAGGTCAAGGTCATCAAATGTCAGTCAGAGGTCATGCTGCACAGCATTCAACGCGTCTTGTTGATAACAACAAAATGAATTTTACCGTGTCCTTCTAGCCTTATTCAATCAAAAGTTATTAGCGAATAACTTATTTTTATATAAAATAGCATGTAAAATAACAAAATTTGAGACATTTGAAGGCAAATATCCATCAATTTTATTTTTGTACTTAATTGACACGTCCTTACACGTAAGAATAGCATATCGACAAATTGGAAACACATTTGTTAGTGCGATAGTACAAATAATCGAGCTTTGCTGCGTGGTCGTATTCCGCATCACAAAGCGGGAAAGATGTAGTGAGCGTTACTTAGCAGTTAGCATGGCCAGGAGAAGTCACTTTGTGTTCATACGATAGTAAAAATAAAAATAAATTTGCATTACTCTTTTATTTGAAATTGTCTATTGTGATCTGTGGATTCGAATACCAAAACAATGTGATCAACCCTGAACCTAAGTCCACAAAAGGAAACACCTTTCAGGTCATATGGAGGCCCCTGGGGCTCAGGACCCGGAAGGCCCCCAGTGAAATTAGCCCCCCCCCCACATATTGGGAGGCTGGATCCGCCAGTGTGCTTGATGATGGGGGACGGGCATGATGGTTAGCTAAAACGGGTACTATGGAAATGATAGGTACCCAGTGGCGTTTCCATCTACGGTTATCATTAAAAATCAGAGCGCGGCTTGGAATTATACTATTATACTATTATACTATTATACTAGTTTCATTTACTGATGGAAACAGTGTCCTGCATTTTAAACGTCAGCTAGCATGATTTAGTTTCTGTTTATTCAAGCAATCTTTGACATGTTACGACAGGCACGTAGCCAGGATTTCGTCCAGGGGGGGGGGGGGGCGCCTCGAAAGGGCCCCCTTCCCGAGCGCTGAAAGCACCCCTTCCCAAGCGTTGAAAGGGCCAAACAAAACGGATGAAAAGGCACGTTACACGGATGGAAAATGCAGTATGACAGTTATGGTATGGGCCATACCAACTGCTAGGAGCTGGAGTTAGCAAACTGACATATCAACTTTGGAACCAGCGACACCAATTTGGAATCACTATACCAACTTGGAATATTTTTAAGCTCAAGATCTGGAACTCTTTAAACAAATTGCGCCGCGGAGCGACGCGACAATTTTGAGTCTTATGCCTTAGCTATGCTTTCTCATCAATGCGTCATATTGCGCGTGGTGCGGACCTCTAAAAATGTTAATATGCGTTTAACCCACGCCCTACGGGGGTTCTAAAACGACCCCCCTGAACGTTTTCTTGCATAACTTTTTAGACATGCGGCGCATCTTGCTGAAATTTTGAAATTGTGAATTTTTTTGAATCATTGAAACTGGTTAAGAAATTTAAGAAATAATGATGTTTCGATGACGTCATGTTGGTGACAAAACGATAAATGTTTGACAAATCGTAGAAAACAGAGTTTTAAAGAAAATTGTAAACGCAATTGGGCAAAGATACAAAATATCATTTTCTTTAAAATGGCAATTTCTAATTTTCAAAATGTTGGGATTTTGACCCCCAAAATGAACAAAAACTGTTTTTATTTTTAAATCACAACAAAAGCAAAATTTTCAAAGATGTTAATAATAACGGAATTTATGTGAAAGAACTGAAAATGGACAATACTCAACCCAAATTTCAAAGAAATATATCTGTTTTTTACTGAGTGATGGCTCCCTAAATGTAAGAAATTCATGACGTCATTTTTTAAAGATTTTTTTGGGGGACTTTTTTGACCAGATACGAATAAATAATTACCTTTTCTGTATTTATAAGACAAAACTGGTCTAGGAACATGCCTTTTTATTTACATTTATTAATTTCTCATTTTGAGGTTTTCTGACGGAGCAAAATCGCTGTTCTGGACGTGATCGATCAAGGTCATTCACTTGACCTGGAAGGTCACTCGTTGACCCGAAACCTATAAATTGCATACCGTTAGATTTCAAACATGACAGGCAACATGTTGGTTCTTACGGCGTTGCTCTATGTTGCTTGGTTTGGAAGTTAACAGGGAGGTCTTTTTAGGACCCCCTAGGGCGAAGGTGAAAAATCTCCCATAGGGCGAGGGTTAAAAGTGCGGTAAAACAAGTGCTAAAGTGAACTATTTTGCCCAATTATATAGGAAAGTAGCAACATAACACATAAATGCGCCGAGGAACAGACCTTTTTTCTTTCTAACCCGCATATAATTGAATTTGTAGTTAAATTGCGCCGCGGTGCGGCGATTTTTTTTAGTTGTATTCCCTGGACAGCTGCATTCTTACTGTTGAAAGACCCAGGGTCCCTTTTCAACGCCCTTCTGACCTGTTCAGGGACTGATCTGGGATCCGCGAAAAGACATGATGTGGAGTGGGTGGTATATATTCAATACAAAGAGATCTTACTCTACAAGACAAAATAAAATCGGAGCTTGCGGATATATTGTAACACTCTTCGTTAGCGATTAAGAGGCATTCGGTAACATATCATTGCTCGTCTTAAAGACGAGCAATGACCTGTTACTGAATGCCTCTTAATCGCTGTCGAAGGGTGTTACAATATACCCCAAAGTTCCGATTTTAATCTTTTTGTTGTGGAGTATGTCCTCTTTGTATTTAATCTTCATCTGGGATCTCTACGTGTTTTGTGCCCTTCCGGTCTGACCAGGGACTCCTCTGACCTTCCAAAAAGCCCCTCTTGTGTGTCAAGGGACCTATTCGGCCTGTACAGAGGTCCTTCCGACCTGGCCAGGGACTAAACTGGCTGCTTTGTCACACTGCCGAATAGCTCAGGGGCCCCTCCGACCTGCCCAGGGACCCCTACAGTCTGGCTAGGAACTCATCCAGCATGTTCAAGGGCCCTTCCGACCGGCCCAAGGACCTTTTCGGTCTAGCCAGGGGCCCCTCTGACTTGCCCAGGAGCCCCTCCGATCTGCCCAGCGACTCTTCTGGTCGGACTGCGCTGGCTGCTTTGTTGCCCTGCCGACATCCTCAAGGGGCCCTCCGACCTGCCCTGGGGCCCCTCCGTGCTGACTAGGGGCCAATTCGGCATGTTCAGGGTCCCTTCTTACCTGCCCAGGGGCCCTTTCGATCTGCACAGGGGCATTTTGAACTTTCTAGGGTCCCTCTGGTCTGTCCAAGGGCCCTCCAGCCTTCTAAGGGGCCCTTCCGACCTGGCAAGGTACTGCGCTGGCTGCTTTGTCGTCTTGCGACATGCTCTGAGGGCGCTCCAACCTGGCCTGGGACCACTCTGTGCTGACTAGGGGCCCATTCGGCATGTTCAGGAGCAGTCACGACCCACCTAGGGTCCCTTTCGGTCTGGTCAGGGGTCCCTCTGACCTGCACAGGGACCCTTTGAACTTTCCAGGGGCCCTCTGGGGTCTGTCCAAGGGCCCTCCAACCTCATCAGGGGCCCTTATGACCTGGCAAGGGACTGAGCTGGCTGATTTTTCGCCCTGTCGACATGCTCAGGGGCCTCTTGACCTGCCCAGGGGCCCTCTGTGCTGGCCAGGGGCCCATTCGACGTGTTCAGGGGCCCTCTGACCCGCTTAGGGGCCCTTTCGGTCTGACCAGGGGCCACTCTGATATGCACAGGGCTCTTTTGAACGTCCAAGGGGCCCTCTGGTCTTTCAGAGAGGGTCCTGGTGGCCCTAAAGGGCCTCTGATGTGCTCTAAACTCTCTAAAGACCACGCTTCGCGTGGTAAAGAGCCTATGATACCGCGCTTTGGGCGGTCACATCAGCCCTTGCGCGGCGAAAAGGGCCCTCTTGGCCTCCAGGGGGGGGGGGGGGGGGGGGGCGCCGCACCCCCCCCCCTCTTGGCTACGTGCCTGTGCTACGATATGGGGAAAAATACTTCAATGCTGACCTTTTCCTCCTATATAGAAAAACACTTTGAGATAAATTATATTTATGTGAATTTTCGTGCGCAGCCCATTTTCAAACAAGATAAGAAGGATATCACTTATAGAGAAACGAACAATGTTCGTTTCTATAGGAGGAAAAGGTCAGTATTGACGTGATTTTTCTTTTAAACCAATGTTCCTCTCACGAGTGCTAAAAATATTGAATTTATGTTATGATATGGGCTGCATCATACATGGCAAGAAAAACACCTGAGATACCGAACTGGGTTGTGTAATGTGTTGCCTTATATTCGGTGTTTACAACCACTCATGCAGATGCGATTAATCTGATGATGGTTCAGAGCATCTTATGGAAGCTATTGCATTCGACCTTTCTTTTGAACGGCCGTCTAGGAAAAAGGCAATTTCACTTCAGTACGGAGAGAAGTTGAATCTATGTTTTGCTGGCGAAGTTTTCCTCCTATTTGTCGATGCAATTTTGCCGCTAGCTGTAACATGAGTTCAGCCAAGTGTTGGGAGTTGCTAGAAGAGGGCTTTGTTGTGAATCTCTCTGATCGCGTTGAGGTCAGAGGAACAACATTAGCTTGAGGTATTGGAAAGCTTGGGACCCTTGTAAAATTCTTAACTAGTTTCGTTAAGTGGTTGTCTTCTCTGGAAATATAATTTGGATCAACTAATATTTTTTACTTACAAGCGATTGACAGTTTTGTAATGTGAGGTATGGTTTGTCTTCATATGTTAAGAATCCGTCTGTTCAGTTGCGCCGGTAGAAAAGTACAAGTATTTTGTCAGGTCAGGGCTGTATTGTGTTCGCACAACTCGGCAACCAAACAGCTCGGCGGAGCAGCTGAAACAATCAGCTATGCAGCGAGTTTACATAAATCGTCGATTAACAGAAATCCAATGTCGAGTAATCCCGAGAGACGCTCAGGTTATACCCCCTTCAAAGTCCGCCCTGAAACGTGACGAGTGCACAGCTCAATATATACGTATAAATCGGGAGTGGGTGCACCGTTGATGCAGCGCAAATGGCATGGACATATGCGCATTCGTGGTCTGAATCAACAATGCTCCCCGATCTGAATTTGGGCGTCAAAAAAGGTTAAGTTCGTTAATTCCTCTGGTGAGCACCTCTTTCCGGAAAAGACCAACAAGTCAGTTTCCTTCAAGTTTGGTCTGGTGCGTCACTCAGTGGCCACAAGTGTTCCAGATGGAGAAGCCAGACAAGGCAAATCTCTAATCTGTAACAACTTGCGACCGACCCGGTCCAGACAGCGGCTGAGTCCCGAGTGACCCGCTCCTCCAGTGCAGACCCGAGGTCACTGCGGATCACGTCATAGGCGCCCGGCCGGCCGGCCGCCAATCAGCGCGCAACACGGCGCCGCGCCAGCCCCGCGCCCGCAGATAGGCTGTCCCGCACGGCTCGCCGGCCGGGGCGGCGGCACACGCGGCTACCGGTCACGTAACACGAATATGTATGCAAACTTAACATCATAGGAGGCGTGGAACATTTTATTATAAAACATTGAGTACCAGATTCCTTACCTTCGCTGGCCACAACTCTGGATTGGCGTATATGTAAAAACTTCCGCTTTCTAAGAAATGCTCGACTGAAGCGTACAATGAAGACTTGTCATACACTTGGAATATCGCCTTGATGTGCGGTTTATGGGGAATTCTGCCGGAGAATTTCGCAACAGGATATTCGTTTGACCTTTCTATAGAAAATGCTTATGATTCTGCCCAGAGTCCAGAGTTTAAGGATCCAGCTGAGGAGCTCCTTAGGAATTCTATGATGTTCGTTACGGATCGGTCTCACTTCTGCGGATCGATCTCAGTGTCAGTGGTGCTGCTGAAACCTGGAATTGTGCTGATAAGCCTTCAGCTCTCGTGTTTGCTCTCTACATACACACAACCTGCTGATAGTTTATATGGTGTCACTGCAAACACTATGTACACTGCCATTGAATTTAGGCTGCCGGCGAGTAAGCCAAGAAAACGCCGAAGTTCCCGGTCTAAAGTGTATGTATCCCGAACGTGGCTTACTCTGTATCCCGAACGTGGCTTACTATGTATCCCGAACGTGGCTTACTATGTATCCCGAACGTGGCTTACTATGTATCCTGAACGTGGCTTACTATGTATCCTGAACGTGGCTTACTATGTATCCCGAACGTGGCTTACTATGTATCCCGAACGTGGCTTACTATGTATCCCGAACGTGGCTTACTATGTATCCCGAACGTGGCTTACTATGTATCCCGAACGTGGCTTACTATGTATCCCGAACGTGGCTTACTATGTATCCCGAACGTGGCTTACTATGTATCCCGAACGTGGCTTACTATGTATCCCGAACGTGGCTTACTCTGTATCCCGAACGTGGCTTACTATGTATCCCGAACGTGGCTTACTATGTATCCCGAACGTGGCTTACTATGTATCCCGAACGTGGCTTACTATGTATCCCGAACGTGGCTTACTATGTATCCCGAACGTGGCTTACTATGTATCCCGAACGTGGCTTACTATGTATCCCGAACGTGGCTTACTCTGTATCCCGAACGTGGCTTACTATGTATCCCGAACGTGGCTTACTATGTATCCCGAACGTGGCTTACTATGTATCCCGAACGCGGCTTACTATGTATCCCGAACGTGGCTTACTATGTATCCCGAACGTGGCTTACTCTGTATCCCGAACGTGGCTTACTATGTATCCCGAACGTGGCTTACTATGTATCCCGAACGTGGCTTACTCTGTATCCCGAACGTGGCTTACTATGTATCCCGAACGTGGCTTACTATGTATCCCGAACGTGGCTTACTATGTATCCCGAACGTGGCTTACTATGTATCCCGAACGTGGCTTACTATGTATCCCGAACGTGGCTTACTATGTATCCCGAACGTGGCTTACTCTGTATCCCGAACGTGGCTTACTATGTATCCCGAACGTGGCTTACTATGTATCCCGAACGTGGCTTACTATGTATCCCGAACGTGGCTTACTATGTATCCCGAACGTGGCTTACTCTGTATCCAGAACGTGGCTTACTATGTATCCCGAACGTGGCTTACTATGTATCCCGAACGTGGCTTACTATGTATCCCGAACGTGGCTTACTATGTATCCCGAACGTGGCTTACTATGTATCCCGAACGTGGCTTACTATGTATCCCGAACGTGGCTTACTATGTATCCCGAACGTGGCTTACTATGTATCCCGAACGTGGCTTACTATGTATCCCGAACGTGGCTTACTCTGTATCCAGAACGTGGCTTACTATGTATCCCGAACGTGGCTTACTATGTATCCCGAACGTGGCTTACTATGTATCCCGAACGTGGCTTACTATGTATCCCGAACGTGGCTTACTCTGTATCCAGAACGTGGCTTACTATGTATCCCGAACGTGGCTTACTATGTATCCCGAACGTGGCTTACTATGTATCCCGAACGTGGCTTACTCTGTATCCCGAACGTGGCTTACTATGTATCCCGAACGTGGCTTACTCTGTATCCCGAACGTGGCTTACTATGTATCCCGAACGTGGCTTACTATGTATCCTGAACGTGGCTTACTCTGTATCCCGAACGTGGCTTACTATGTATCCCGAACGTGGCTTACTATGTATCCCGAACGTGGCTTACTATGTATCCCGAACGTGGCTTACTATGTATCCCGAACGTGGCTTACTATGTATCCCGAACGCGGCTTACTATGTATCCCGAACGTGGCTTACTATGTATCCCGAACGTGGCTTACTATGTATCCCGAACGTGGCTTACTATGTATCCCGAACGTGGCTTACTATGTATCCCGAACGTGGCTTACTATGTATCCCGAACGTGGCTTACTATGTATCCCGAACGTGGCTTACTATGTATCCCGAACGTGGCTTACTATGTATCCCGAACGTGGCTTACTATGTATCCCGAACGTGGCTTACTATGTATCCCGAACGCGGTTTACTATGTATCCCGAACGCGGCTTACTATGTATCCCGAACGTGGCTTACTATGTATCCCGAACGTGGCTTACTATGTATCCCGAACGTGGCTTACTATGTATCCCGAACGTGGCTTACTATGTATCCCGAACGTGGCTTACTATGTATCCCGAACGTGGCTTACTATGTATCCCGAACGTGGCTTACTATGTATCCCGAACGTGGCTTACTATGTATCCCGAACGTGGCTTACTATGTATCCCGAACGTGGCTTACTATGTATCCCGAACGTGGCTTACTATGTATCCCGAACGTGGCTTACTATGTATCCCGAACGTGGCTTACTATGTATCCCGAACGCGGTTTACTATGTATCCCGAACGCGGCTTACTATGTATCCCGAACGTGGCTTACTATGTATCCCGAACGTGGCTTACTATGTATCTCGAACGTGGCTTACTATGTATCCCTAACGTGGCTTACTATGTATCCCGAACGTGGCTTACTATGTATCCCGAACGTGGCTTACTATGTATCCCGAACGTGGCTTACTATGTATCCCGAACGTGGCTTACTATGTATCCCGAACGTGGCTTACTATGTATCCCGAACGTGGCTTACTCTGTATCCCGAACGTGGCTTACTATGTATCCCGAACGTGGCTTACTCTGTATCCCGAACGTGGCTTACTATGTATCCCGAACGTGGCTTACTATGTATCCCGAACGTGGCTTACTATGTATCCCGAACGTGGCTTACTATGTATCCCGAACGTGGCTTACTATGTATCCCGAACGTGGCTTACTATGTATCCCGAACGTGGCTTACTATGTATCCCGAACGTGGCTTACTATGTATCCCGAACGTGGCTTACTATGTATCCCGAACGTGGCTTACTCTGTATCCCGAACGTGGCTTACTATGTATCCCGAACGTGGCTTACTATGTATCCCGAACGTGGCTTACTATGTATCCCGAACGTGGCTTACTATGTATCCCGAACGTGGCTTACTATGTATCCCGAACGTGGCTTACTATGTATCCCGAACGTGGCTTACTATGTATCCCGAACGTGGCTTACTATGTATCCCGAACGTGGCTTACTATGTATCCCGAACGTGGCTTACTATGTATCCCGAACGTGGCTTACTATGTATCCCGAACGTGGCTTACTATGTATCCCGAACGTGGCTTACTCTGTATCCCGAACGTGGCTTACTATGTATCCCGAACGTGGCTTACTATGTATCCCGAACGTGGCTTACTCTGTATCCCGAACGTGGCTTACTATGTATCCCGAACGTGGCTTACTATGTATCCCGAACGTGGCTTACTCTGTATCCCGAACGTGGCTTACTATGTATCCCGAACGTGGCTTACTATGTATCCCGAACGTGGCTTACTATGTATCCCGAACGTGGCTTACTATGTATCCCGAACGTGGCTTACTATGTATCCCGAACGTGGCTTACTCTGTATCCCGAACGTGGCTTACTATGTATCCCGAACGTGGCTTACTATGTATCCCGAACGTGGCTTACTCTGTATCCCGAACGTGGCTTTCTATGTATCCCGAACGTGGCTTACTATGTATCCCGAACGCAGCTTACTATGTATCCCGAACGTGGCTTACTATGTATCCCGAACGTGGCTTACTATGTATCCCGAACGTGGCTTACTCTGTATCCCGAACGTGGCTTACTATGTATCCCGAACGTGGCTTACTATGTATCCCGAACGTGGCTTACTCTGTATCCCGAACGTGGCTTACTATGTATCCCGAACGTGGCTTACTATGCATCCCGAACGTGGCTTACTATGTATCCCGAACGTGGCTTACTATGTATCCCGAACGTGGCTTACTCTGTATCCCGAACGTGGCTTACTATGTATCCCGAACGTGGCTTACTATGTATCCCGAAAGTGGCTTACTATGTATACCGAACGTGGCTTACTATGTATCCCGAACGTGGCTTACTATGTATCCCGAACGTGGCTTACTATGTATCCCGAACGTGGCTTACTATGTATCCTGAACGTGGCGTACTATGTATCCCGAACGTGGCTTACTATGTATCCCGAACGTGGCTTACTATGTATCCCGAACGCGGCTTACTATGTATCCCGAACGTGGCTTACTCTGTATCCCGAACGTGGCTTACTCTGTATCCCGAACGTGGCTTACTATGTATCCTGAACGTGGCTTACTATGTATCCCGAACGTGGCTTACTATGTATCCCGAACGTGGCTTACTATGTATCCCGAACGTGGCTTACTCTGTATCCCGAACGTGGCTTACTATGTATCCTGAACGTGGCTTACTATGTATCCCGAACGTGGCTTACTATGTATCCCGAACGTGGCTTACTCTGTATCCCGAACGTGGCTTACTATGTATCCCGAACGTGGCTTACTATGTATCCCGAACGTGGCTTACTATGTATCCCGAACGTGGCTTACTCTGTATCCCGAACGTGGCTTACTCTGTATCCCGAACGTGGCTTACTATGTATCCCGAACGTGGCTTACTATGTATCCCGAACGTGGCTTACTATGTATCCCGAACGTGGCTTACTATGTATCCCGAACGTGGCTTACTATGTATCCCGAACGTGGCTTACTATGTATCCCGAACGTGGCTTACTATGTATCCCGAACGTGGCTTACTATGTATCCCGAACGTGGCTTACTATGTATCCCGAACGTGGCTTACTATGTATCCCGAACGTGGCTTACTATGCATCCCGAACGTGGCTTACTATGTATCCCGAACGTGGCTTACTATGTATCCCGAACGTGGCTTACTATGTATCCCGAACGTGGCTTACTATGTATCCCGAACGTGGCTTACTATGTATCCCGAACGTGGCTTACTATGTATCCCGAACGTGGCTTACTATGTATCCCGAACGTGGCTTACTATGTATCCCGAACGTGGCTTACTATGTATCCCGAACGTGGCTTACTATGTATCCCGAACGTGGCTTACTATGTATCCCGAACGTGGCTTACTATGTATCCCGAACGTGGCTTACTATGTATCCCGAACGTGGCTTACTCTGTATCCCGAACGTGGCTTACTATGTATCCCGAACGTGGCTTACTATGTATCCCGAACGTGGCTTACTATGTATCCCGAACGTGGCTTACTCTGTATCCCGAACGTGGCTTACTCTGTATCCCGAACGTGGCTTACTATGTATCCCGAACGTGGCTTACTATGTATCCCGAACGTGGCTTACTATGTATCCCGAACGTGGCTTACTATGTATCCCGAACGTGGCTTACTATGTATCCCGAACGTGGCTTACTATGTATCCCGAACGTGGCTTACTATGTATCCCGAACGTGGCTTACTATGTATCCCGAACGTGGCTTACTATGTATCCCGAACGTGGCTTACTATGTATCCCGAACGTGGCTTACTATGTATCCCGAACGTGGCTTACTCTGTATCCCGAACGTGGCTTACTATGTATCCCGAACGTGGCTTACTCACCGCCAGCCTAAAAACTTTTGAGCAGCATTTAGTATGCAAAAGCAGAACTTTCGGAGCACGCGAGCCAGACTAGCCGGACTAGCCAAATAACCTTACAAATAACAGTGCCGCTTAGCAAATTGGTTACTATAGATGAGTTTACGAACGGTTAGTTTGACTTACCACGGCAAAACCGATGTTGAACACTATCACGCATATAATCATGCCAAAACTAGTTTGGGTGACAATTGCATAATGCATATCAACCAACCTTTTGAAGACTAGGCAGCGTACCAGATTTACGACTTTGCAACCTTTGCAGACAAACTCAGCAGGCAGTATACGCTGTGTATTACAGATTACTAACCTCAGCTTTGATCGCATGGCTGCTGCAAACAATACAAAATGATAATAGCAGCTGCTTTTACTTAGTCAATGGATAGCTTCCGGCATGTATTTCAAAGATTTAAAACATAAACAGTATTCAATTACTTAGTGGCGTACTAGTGACGAGCAATAATATTAGCCGTTTTCACGAAGGATTATTGCGCTGAAAAGTTTCTGAAAGATTATTAAATTTTTGAAAACTACACAACTTTTACATGCGATTTTTGTGTAGGAATGTCCCTCATAATTTTGTAATATGTTGGTAGGAGTATAATATGTTGACAAATTTGCGGTTTGGTGGTAATAAGCAAGATAAGTATTGATAGAATCTTCCTGAAACTTTCAGGAAGTTTTAGGAAGATTCTATCAATACTTATCTTGCTTATTACCACCAAACCGCAATTCGATCAACATATTTTAGTCTTACCAACATATGACAAATTCATGAGGGACATTTCTAGCCAAAAATCGCATGTTAAAGTTGTGTAGTTTTGTCAAAACTTTCAGAATCTTTCAGAAACTTTTCAGCGCAATAATCCTTCGTGAAAACGGCTACTGTGACACGCTTGCAAATACTGATAAGATACCAGTTTTTACGTAAGCGCTCAAAGAGTTTATTTAATTTATTGCCCGCGTTTTCCGATGCATATCCGTCTAAAATCTACAATTTGATTCTGGACATATTTTATAGTCAGCATGGTGCCTTAGAAAATACAATATTTAGGTAAGTTTCTGCAGCGATCTTGTCATCCCGTAGGTAAATGTAACATGATTACACGAGGATCCGGAAAATGCCTGTTGTAGGCCCGCCACTAGTGATCGACAGGAGAAATAATCTGATATAATATGTGCTGTGTGAAATGCATTTGCCCAACAGCACCCATACGTAAGAACCGCGACAAAGTTAAGACGTTTCTCGAATAAGCTTAGGTAGCGAGTGTTCCAGTTCTGTTTATCGCGTGAATGCATGCGTTGCTGATGAAGGCGATTGTATGTCAGACAGCCCTGCTGTCTGTGGATCGGTTGTCGCTCGGCAACGACAAATCACTGGATGGATGGGCAATTCCAGGACAGATCACCAAGGCATGGTAACCACACCCGCTCATATTTCGCTGTAAAATGGTCGATGGGGTTATTCTGGGCGCTGATTTCGATATATTAATTTGTGCTGTCGTCAGGTTACGGGGTCACAAGATACAGGTCAGCAAAAATGTAGGTCAAGGTCAAGCATCCAACTACGTTTGGTATTATATCTCAAAGATAACAATACATATTAGGACAAAACTATATATCATTAGAGAGAGAGAGAGAGGAAGAAACAAAGAATATGATGGAATAGCAAGTTGCCCCAAAGTCAAAATTTGACAATTTGACCTGATGACCTTGAAGTCAGGTGAAGGTCAAACCATGTTTGCCTGCTTCAATGTTATTTTTTTTTACACAAACGTTTGTTCATTCAATTGGTAACATGCATGCAAAATGTTGCGTGTCAACTGAAACTCTTTCGGGGTCAACAGGCGTCATATGTCATGACCTCATTTGCCCAGCGAGCTTACGAATTTCGGTTTTCTCCTAATGTAAGCAATTTTCACAATTTAAAGTAAGTAAGTAAGCAAAAACAAAGTAAGTAATTCTTCCGTTTTCACGAAAGATTATTGCGCTGAAAATATTCTAAACCATTTCTGAGAAGTTTTAAAAAGTTTTGGTATACAAATCCTACTATATTATTCATTCCAAGAAATACATACAGTACATTCAAAGAAATGCATTTCTTATTTAGGCGATATTATCACTATTCAATAGTTATGGAAACATGTATGGAGCTCATAACAAGTTTATGATTAAAAATTGACCGTTTTTAAAGAACATATGCGTCTAGAGTCCATTCGTTTAGTTTAGCATACCGTCATACTAGTTACTAAATCTGGCAGCGTCATAGATCACAGGTCTGTCTGCGCATGAGCAGTGATGTACCAGCATCGATTCGCCGCCACTTCCGACCCGCGTGCCGCACGCTCATGGACAAAGCCAAGCCGCACAGCCCGGCCGCCGGATTGGGCCGGATTTGGCGAGTCCATTGCGTCCAATAGTGTCACACGCCACAAAATGTTTTTGGAATAATTCTGATGAAGTTTTGAAAAGTTTCAGTAGGAGGAGTCTGGCATCACAACTGACCTATCAATACTTATTTTGCTAACTACCACCCAACCGCAATTTTGTCAACATATTATATTGTTACCAACACATTACACAATTCTGAGGGACATTTCAAGTAAAAAATCGCATGTAAAAGTTGTGTAGTTAAGGAATAGATCGTCGAAACATTTCAAAACATTTTAAAATGTTTGATAAAATCCTTCGTGAAAACGACTAATATGGGCATCATTTGAAAGCACCTGTCCTATTGAATACACTTATGACATTAACCTGCGCCGTACCGGTGCTCGGCGCTACGTTCGCCGTGCTGGGAGGGGGGCGTTTAGACGCCCCCTTTAACTCGGCTCCTATGGGACATAGACGCAAACAGAAGAAAAAAACATTCGAAAGTTCGTCAAAAATCATGTTAATTTTTGTCATTTATGGGCTCAGGTTAATATTGAGGTCACCAGAGGTCATCAAAGGTCATATATTCCAGTTTTAGTACTTCGCTTCGAACACCCCCAAATAACTCGGGAATTATGGTAAGAAATATCAATACAAATGACTTGAGTCTCAAAATTGGGAAAATAGTAAAAAATAGTCGAAAAAAGTGTCACTTGACACTTTTTGACTCACGTGACACTTTTTGTTCCACTATTTGTCTACTATTTTCCGAATTTTGAGCCTCAAGTATTGTATTGTTATTTCTTAATTATGCCAAGTCTCAAACAAGGGTTAAACTCAATTATTGTCACTTGCACGTGTCACACACTAGTCGATTACCGCCATTTAGGAGGCGGATCAAAATCTATATTTTTTCAAAATGTAGTCTGAATGTTTTGTATGGATGGATTTCCAAGGTCAGGACCCGCGCTAAGTAAAGCTTGTTGCGCAGGTCCTGACCTCACCACCCGATCGCGCAATTACTGTTGGCCGGCATAATTTAGAGACGAAAGTGTTACGTGCCCGACATTCCTGGACACGGTCCGCCCTGACCACTGACGTCACCTGACCTTGAGTGCGACCGCTGCCACCGGCCACAGGCCATCCCAGTCAGGAGCAAATAGCGAGCGCCGAAGTGACTCGAAACCGGGCTGCCACTACCGGGATAGGTCAGAAGTCCAGCGCTCTCCCGACTGAGCTACAGGGGCGGAATTTCTCCTACAAACCTACGCATTGCTATTTATCATGAACGTAAGCAACATGTTTCCTGCACTCTATCTTTTGCGAATACGTGCCAATTTTTTATGAACAATCAACAATCATTTGAAAAAGGTCCATTGAAATCGGCAGTTTAGCTTGGCACCGGCCGGCCGGTGCCAAGCTAAACTACTGCGACCTATTTAGTGTCGGCGACTTGTTTACAAGTGCCCATTCAACAACGTTGAACAAATTGATGCAAAAGCGCCAGATGTTGCGCTTTCCAATAGTGGAGGGCAAATACCGATCATTTATTTTCCCAAACTTCCAACTTTGAATTAGGGAATAGTTTTATTTCATTCTTAAATTTAGATCACAACCTTCACAACCAAGTCCAGCGCTCTCCCGACTGGGCGGACCCTCAAAATAAGAACTGTCGGGCGAATAATGTACTTATTGGCCCGACATGTCATTATTGGCCCGGTTTTTAATGCCCGGCTATATGACACATACATATGTTATTGGCACGACTATATTATTGGCCCGGCTATAATGACACATAAATATGTGACCTAGATAAGTGACAATAATACAAATAACGTGACATTTGTCGGTCGAATGGGTTTTGAAAGGCTCTTCACCAGTATCAGAAGCCCTTCATGACACTTAGCGTCCCTCGCTGCGCTCCGACCGCTCAGCATCATGTCGGGCCTCTGCTAATGGTGTCGGGCCGTTCAAAACCCATTTTGCCCTCCAAAGTCACGTTATTGTACTATTGATGACAGATTTGGAACTATGATAGCTAAGAACAAACGGGAAAACGTAATCGAAAGCTCTGGAAAATTAAATCACATTTGTTGTCTTCAAATTGTATCACAGATCAATAGTTTAGGCTCCAGAGGTCATCACAGGTAAAAAAATGTTTTTTTGTTTGTTGACGAAACAGTTTTTTCGCAAAGCTTTTTGCCTAATAAAGATAAGGCAATAATTTTGACGCCATCATGTTTGTCTCGTTTATTTCGTCAAGGCGCTTCGAATCATATTCCTGTTGACTAGGTCAGGTCAACTTAACAAATTGACCTCAGGTCAAGGTCAAGTGGTGACCCAAGTAATTTACTCTTGTTGACCTGGTATGCTGCATTGGTGCATATTTGGAGACGTGTCTCGAACAGATAAACACATTGGCCCCGGTTTCACTTCTCTATCTTCATTCTGTCGAGAGGTATTGATGAAAATGTGTTGGTGACCTTGGATTACCTCGGCTGACTCTGTAGGGATCACTGAACAATATTGCACCTGAATCATCAAGAATGACATATGATAACATGATCCAGAAGGAATTTGACGGATAGCATGCGTATCCTCGGAAAAGGAAGCATTTGAATAATTTCCCCATTGACTTATAATGGGGACGTCACGAAATTGACCCGACCTTAGGTCACAAATATCACAAATCCGAGATACAAAATTGTAGGTACCTATGACCGTATGAAATCATGTAAGTCTGAAACCAATCAGCCAGAAACTGTGGCTGTGGTATGACGTCACACTTAGTGGAAGTGGGGTCACGTGACCAGGTCTGGTGGCCTGACCTGAAATGACTCGAGGTCAAGAATTTCGCACAATATGGGTAATTGATGCCCAAACATCTGGGCCAAAAACGTTGGCGCTGCGCCGCCGTTTTTCCGCTACCTTAGAAAAACCGTAGGAGGGGAGTCTAAACGCTCCCCGGCACGGCGCTGGTTAATTTCACATTGAAATACAAAGAAATATGAGTAAATCAAACAATAAAAATAGTAAATGATATGCATAATTCATATCTTCCTCTGATGGACATCCGATGCGACGGCATTGCGCACCACTTACCGAAATTACCGAACTACCGAAATTCGTAAGCTCGCTGGGGAAATGAGGTCATGACATATGACTCTTGTTGACCCTCAAGGAGTTTCAGTTGCCACGCGAAATTTTGTATACATGTTACCAACTGAATGAACAAACGTTGTCTTAAAACAATCGAAGGAGGCAAACATGGTTTTAACTTGACCTGACTTCAAGGTCATCAGGTCAAATTGTCAAATTATGTCCTTAGGAGTTAATCCTCGCCTGGGTAGGGAAAATCACTACGTGTTCGAGTAGGGGGGGGGGGATACGACTCCCCCCTTTATCGTTTCACCCCTCATTGAGCTAGAGCTTCGAGACAAAGACGAGCGTGTTACTTGTGACGAGAGGAAGCCTCTGATACCCGATTGTTAGGTCTTGGGTCATTAGGCGACCTCTGAGGTCATGTCAATGACCCAAAAGTCATCAAAATTGTAAATGCGTATACATTGAATTATATCGAGCTAGAATCGTGAATGAGCATATCATAATGCTTAATGGGTGCCAAATTAGTAATCAGCGTCACAAAATGTCCTAAAAACTGACAAATTCCAAAAAGGTCATGTCAGGTCATTTGAAGTCAGTGACTTCTGTTGACCTGTGGAAGCGCATTATCGCAGTGGAATATATAATTATGTAAAATGGATCCCAAATTTGAAATCATCGTCACAAAATGTCCTAGAAACCGCCAGAAACTCCAAAAAGTCATATAAGGTCATCGGAGGTCAATGACCTCAGGTGACCTATGAAAAGGTCAATCGAGGTCACAATCTCAGTGGAAACCACAACTATTACCTGGAAACACCTGTACATATGCTCCTGAACTCGGAAACTGCACAAGTTACAAGCATCGATACTTCGAGACGTCAGTTGCGCCTGACATAACCTTGAGAAACAAGTCATAGGTCACGGTTCATGTGGGTTAGAAATGTAAAATTTTAATAGTATGTGAAAAACTTGTCAAAAGTAGGGTACTGAAAGTTTAATCGAAATCGGTTGGAAACTACGCGAGTTATTCCAGAAAAACCGAGGGGGAGTGGCATCCCCCCCTACCCGGGCGAGGATTAATTTGTTATGCCATCATATTCTTTGTTTCTTCCTCTTTTTAATGATATATAGTTTTGCGCTGATATCTATGTTTATTTTGAGATAACATGACAAACGTAGTTGAATGTTTGACCTTGACCTGAATTTTCGCTGACCTATGTCTTGTGACCCGGTAACCTGACGACCATACAAATTCAAGAAACGAAATCAGCGCCCAGAATAACCCCATACACTACTTTTAAGTGAAATCGGAGGGGGTATGGTATACATTTCCAGGGGCGTCGCGACGGTTTTTTTAATGGGGGCGAAGCGCCGAATGAACCATCATTACGGTTCGCGACAATGTGAAGGAAAATAAGTGTTTACATTGTAATTTGTTCTTAGGAACGCAATTTTTATGTGTATCTAGCAGCTTTATGTTTTCGATTTAAAACTATAACAGGTGACATGTGAAAAACAATAACTTCTTCGGAAATATTCATGCTAGATTGTTCAAACAACTTTATATTCGATAGGAACTGCCAGGTGATTCGCTCATCGCTGTTAGGGATACATATCACAATTTAATTCGTGTTACATAGAGAGCTATTTCATACTAATTATAAGAAGTGGCAGCCACCTAGGTGTCCGTCTGGCCTTTCGGATGTCACCCGATTGCTTAATAACTTCGCGTACCTTGCAGTGAAACCAGCGAAATTTGTCATGTTATTGGGATGTGGGTTCGCACTATTTTATGAAAATTTTCCGTCGATCCATGATCGCAATGGAGTGCAATTCTAATGATTCTTAAAGGAAATAGTTCACCTTGGGTGTTTTCTTCCCAAACACGATTTGATTATATTTTTAATACAATTTATTTTTATATTGTCAAAAATGGTCATACATCGCGCCGATTCAGGACAGAAGGTCGTACATGAATAATTTTACCAAAACTATATACATACCCTCTTAGACAGGGTACTCACGTCACACGCATGAACAAAATGGCTTAGCCAATCAGATTGGAAAGTAGTCGCGTAAGGATATAGACTCGCATTAGAGAAGTGCCAACCGTCGGCTGGCGTTTCGCTTGCTAGCGCAGTATGCAAGCTGATTGGCTGATTATATAGCCTCTGCCCAGGCTATCGTAAGCACCGCATTCTTTCGTAAGCACCACATTCCTTCGCCAAAAAATCAAATATATTCGGCTGGAGAGTCTTTTCAGTAAAGAAAACTTGCAGATAGGGGTTTCCCAACACGGGCTACAAAACTGCTATCTCAGTTCAAAACCCCATGTCGAAGGTGAACTATTTCCTTTAATATGCCGTGAATATCATACATTATATGCGCCACCCGGCTGCCACTGGACTGGATTGTTGATTTTGCTTTCGGGAGACACTGGATCAGTGGTCATGGGGGTCAGGGTCAGGGTTTGATAGATATTTAGGAGGTCGGTGGTACGATACAAGGCAACGTCACTGACGTTTTTCTATATTCTTCATAAGCTCAGCGCATCTCACTGTTTGCATGCTGACCGACCCGGGTTGCCCGTAACTGTACCAGGAGGACGGATGGACCGGAACCGGTGGCTGCCGCCGGCTCGCTATGGGGGGGGGGGGGGGGGGGCGGGGGGGGGGGGGGGGGGGGGGAGGGAGGGGGGGAGGGCACTCGTTTGTGAACGGCTGGCCGAGACGGATGCAAATGAAGTAACTCATGTACTTGGAGTAATGGATGAAGTAATTGTCCGAAAAGTACCTCGGTTTGCAAACTTCGAACGCATTTGGGCAGAACTTGAACGAAATTGCTTGCATATTTTGTTTGATAAATTTAGCCCGAAGCTTTTGAATGGATAGTTTCCGAGGTCAGGACCCGGCATAAAACAGTTTGATTACCGAGCAGAGCGAGGTCTTCCGTCAACTAGGGGGGAAATATACGTATGACCGGCCCGACCGTAGCCATGGTTTTCAGAAGCTTATTAATTCTTTGAAGCTATTCGGTCGAAGTGACTGAAAACTTGCGCACAAAAACGTTAATGTCGTAAAAATATCTGCCGGTGTTTCCTTTCAGCAAGCACAAAGTGTGCCTAAACAACACATAGGGCACATTAATGTCACAAGATGCCCGGTTTCTGCTACCGAAATTTCATTTAAATTCCTATCAACTTCCCTCAAGAAAAGTACAAATATTGTCCTGATCCCTTCAATTCTTCCATTGCTCGGATACTTTTTCTTAATGCTTTTTATGATATTGAGACCTGCAATATTTCCGAACAAAGTATGGATTTATGTCTCCAAAACTGGAGGGGGGACAATCCCCCCAGTCTGAAGACCTGGGGATGGTATCCCCCGTCTCCCCCCCCCCCCCCTTACGGCGATGCCTTTGCATTTTCTCCATTGCCTTCGTGATTTGTCCTGTATTTGCCCTGGTATAACTCTATTGGCAGTCTATCAAAAGGAGTTTGATATGTTATAATGTAAGTGACATGGTAACTCAATAAGTAAATACAAATCCCATTTCGGTTGGAATCAAATGTGTTTGATATTCTATTGCAAGATGTTTTCGTTGTGCCAGCAAATACGAGTATATTTGAAGGACACAGTTGCGGATCCAGGGGGGGGGGGGGTCACGGGGGTCATGGCCCTCCCCTTGGGCCGTGAGGGGAACCACCACACCAAGGGCACCACCGCGCCGGGGTACCGGGGCACCACCAAAATAAAGCAAAAAAATCCTCAAATTCCCCCAAAAATAAATTAAAAAAATGAAGAAAAAAATGATGGGAGCACCAATGCTGAAAACCCACCCATTTTATGCGAAATGGGGCAAAACTAAGAGACAAAAAGCGCGCCGCTTCGCGGCGCATATTGCATACGTGCGTGCTGATAAAACCTCGATGTCACGATGTTTGTTGACTATCGTTTTTTGTCTTGAACGAACCCATAGGGCCCGCTATTTCGGCTTTTTTATATTGTGGTTCATGGTTGGAAATCCATGAAACGTATTTAAAACTGGTAAGCAATTGCACCCAAGCTGTTATAATTTTGTGATAAAAAAGTAGGAAAATGTCAAATTGTTGTGCCACTGCGGCGAAATTCCTTCTATCTTTGCGGTGGACGAATATCATTGAGTGGCTGCATTGGAGCCCTTAAGCTGTTACATGTAGATTATAGAACCTTTCGATTTTTTAGGGCCTAGTTATCCAGACCAAAAAATAAAGCAAAATATTCCGCGCCGCGTGTTCTTTTCCTGTACAAAAGGATATAATATCGACCGTACATACTGGCGGCCGCAGGTGAGGGGGTCACGGGGGCCATGACCCCACATTTGGCATTAAATGGGGGGGGAAACATGTCTTTTGATCCCACCTTTTGCTCCAGACATATTTCCTCGTTTTGATCCTGCATCATGGTTCCAATAGCAAAAGTTAGTTCTCCGGCCCGCTCTAAACCTCAAATTTTGGCGCCGCTTCGCGACGCAATAATAGTTGTATGGGTGTTCATTTTGCGTAAATACCATTGGTTGATCATACCATTGGTATGATCAACCATCGGTAAATACCATTGCTCATCCCTGTTTACTTATACCATTGGTAGTTAAGTTTAAGGGCAGCTTTTGTGACAAATTTTCTTCAAGCTCCTCACTGGTATTACAACACACAACCAATGGTATTTCATTTTGTTTTTGTTAATTGACAAAACGTTGGCTATAGTTATTTACAATATCAGTCGTACCCTGTCTATCATTTAAGGTGCCGCGGATGGTGCTAAAATATGTATTTTGTACAGTCAAGGTCGGCCCCAGACGACTGATGCAGAATTAACCAAGAGTGTAGTCGAAGTTTGTGACCAAGGGGGCCTTGGTCACGAACTTCGACTACCCTCTTGGTGAATTCTTTATCAGCCGTCTGGGGCCGCCATTGACTGTACAAATTATATATTTTAGCACCATCCGCGGCACTTTAAATGATAGAAAGGGTACGACTGATATTGCAAATACCTATAGCCAACATTTTGTCCATAAAAACAATGCTGAAATAGGGGCACCCTCAAAATATAGCGGACCAAATCCGTTGAGTTGTCAAATTTGGGTATAGGTAGGGGCACCACTGCAATTGATGGCCCACCCCTTGCAGATTTTCTTGATCCGCCCCCGGAAGGACATTTGACTGATGTGTCCGTAATAATCTTTGCACATGCTCATGATCAGCATTATTATACACATAGCATGACATCTTCAGCAATCTGCTGCTTCATTACAATGTACATTGGTTGGAACAGCATCGATCTTTAAAGCGTGATTCAATGATTTCCTGATATCATCTTTGGATCGGCAAGATGCTGCAATAAAATGTCGGGGTTAGGGCTTATGAATCATTCATGTAATTGCCACTTTGCATTGCTACATCCTTATTGAGACGCTCGGCTCGGGCAGTCTGTGTTTTGGTTTCCAGTTTGTGTCGGACAGTTCTGAACTTTAACTGGAGGCCAGTACGCGAGTATAAGCCTGCGGCCTACAAACTGTGGCGCCACACAATGGTATTATCTGGACAAACAAATAGCTTAGTTCCTCTGATCGCGATTGGAAATGTGCGATTAGGAGTAAAACCGTATTTGTAGTTATAGGACAGTGGTTCTGGGCGTCTTGGGTGTGAGTACCCTTTTGATGACCAGAATGACTAGTATCCCATACCCCATTGTGCAGATAGCGCCTAGCGGTTCTCGACTTCACGCCATGCGGTACAGCATAACTTCAGGCGCTTACTACTAGTGCCATCTAGGAACAGGAATGCTGCAGTTCTCGGCTTCAAGCCATGCGGTACAGCATAACTTCAGGCATTTGCTGCTAGCGCCATCTAGGAACAGGAATATAAGTACACATGTGGGCTGTTGCTTTTAGTTGAGATCAGTGGTTCCCAGCGTATAACAGCACGTAAACCGTAACACAAAGCTGACCATCATGTAGTATTAATGGGGTTGGAGACAGGTAGTGGGTTTTTACACATAACAAAAATCAACGCATTTTCCCGATTTTTCTATATACTTCACACACACTTCTTAGACCCCTTCGGTCCTAAAACTACCTCTTAACTTCACGTATTTTTGTTTTGTTTTAACATTCTTGATTTTGTTTGTGACGTCACAAGTGATTTGTGACGTCACAAGTGATTTGTGACGGCACTTTTGATTTTCACTATGGTCGTGACGTCACAACTACAAGGATTATGAGCTTGATTGTTTTAGATTTAACCATTTCTGAGTTCATTTCGAATTTGTATTATTTTTTTTACATTTACATTATGAAAAAAAAACTTGTTTGTATAAACCAAAAATATTGGTACCTTACCAAATTCTCCCCATCCCCATTGGCAGGGGCGTAACCACGAGCTCAAAGTTACTGGGTACACTGGCTGACCACAAACGCTTATTACTGTCCTAAAAATATCCCCTCCCCCCGAAAAAACTACACGAATTTAATCCACTTCAATTTCTAGTGCTGAGTTGTTTACGTTTTCTATTTAACTTCGATTAATGTTAACTATATTGTATATAGCCGCATCATTGGTAACTGATGGGCTGTCGCGTCTCCCTAATGCCGATGGCACAGCCAGCCTACATCAAAGCCTTACGTTGTTAGTTTTATGTTGTTGTAGTATGTTGTTGTATGTGCCCATACCGGGGCACCCCGGCTCCAGCGGCAGCAGGGGCGTCTACAGGGGTGCCACGTCAAAAAATGGTACTGCAAAATTGGCGTTGGGGGCGACATCACACAGTATTTGCTTGTACGGGTGATTATTGTCCAGTTTAGAGGGCAACTCTTCTGCTCCATGGAGTGGCATTTGCTTCTATAGGGTCGCCTAATGTCTGACTTTCAGGGCGCCTTTCCTGTCCATAGGGCGCGATTTACTTCTAGAAATGCTCATTGCCCAATGCCCAAAGGCGCATGTGTTGTGGGTGGGGGGGGGGGGGGGGGGATTGCATCTTAAAGGGAAATATTCACCTTTTTCACAAAAATGGAGTTATTACTTGAAATCGATAGACGTGACCAAAATATATTGTAAATTTATCACATTTTGCATATAACAATTCCTACCGATGTATATTTCAAGTCAATGTTGATAAGCGTTTCACGCTTATAACGACCAGTACTTGCAAGTACTTGGTAGCGAATGTCGAATTTCAGGCTCAATCAAGGAATTCCAGGCTCATTGTCTCTCATTGTTTTCTTGACAAAATTGTATGGAAAATATGTCTATTGTGATTCTATTCTATTGTATTCACTCTGTCTATTGTGATTATGTGCCCTAATATCCTTAACAATCAACAAACATTTAATAATAAGGTAACTAAATTAGCAGTTAACTTGGGCACGCTACGACGGCCTAGTTAGTGGTTGCGACCCTCAATTTTTGGAAATGGGTTAATTGGTTTTCAACATTAAGCATTTAGTATAGTTTTGTCTCTGGCTGTATACAACACTATGCTTTAGCTTATCATGGAAGGAAAAACATCATTTATAATACAACAAAATCAACAAATAATGCAAAAAATGACAATTAAATCGGAAGTTCACTTGGGCACGCAACGGCGACCTATTTAGTGTCGGTAATTTGTTTCAGGGACCAATCAGAGACGTTATCAAAACAAAGAAAAGCGCCAGATATGTCGCGCTTCCAAATAGAGAAGGGAAAACACCGACCATGAACTCCGAAAGAAGTATATATACTTGTTTGCTAAATTCCCCCCAATTAAAAAAAAAAATCAGAATATGAAAAGTAGTGATTTCATTTTTTAATTGAGACTCGGATCAATTTGATACCATACACGAATGCCTATCACTTAAAAATTAAATCAAATAGAACCAAACAGATTTCAGTTTTGCATAGCCAATGGATGTACCTACAATATATGATGAACCTAATTTTTTAATTACCTAACTTTAAGTACAATAATTGTTTTTGGTTTGAACGTTTGTCATCTAACAACTAAAACGTATAGAGCCAAACGGTTACCAGTTTTAGATAAATAAGATGCAGGACTTTCAACCAAAGAAACAAATCATTTTAAAAACATTTAACTTTAAGCACAAAATAGTAGATTTTTTCTTCTCGTATTTTCATTTTGTATAGAAGACATTTTCGTCTGAGCGAAAAGTTGATTGGAACTAATTCATAGCCCATTTAATTTCTTATCCATGACTTTTTGTTATTACAAAAAAATATTCCAAGTATTTGTTGCAAACATTTTAGAAAAACGTTAAGTGCTGCCACCTGGCGGCAAAAATCCAAATTTGTTTTTGAACAGTTAGGACAAACAACAATAGGGAATCATTTGACAGGTAAAGAGACCTTTAAATCTGTCTTTTTCGAGCTCTATCACTTGGGATACTTTTAATGTCAATTTAACCAGATACATACAAATAACTGCCAGCACTGTTTTTTTTAAAAGTTAAAACTGATATAGAAACATGCTTTTTCATTTATATTTATCAGCCTTGATCTTTTCCAACAATCTCACTTTAGCTCATGTGGGATATGTATCATACCCTTGACAACACTTTGGGTGATTATAGGCGAAATTGAAGGCCATGAATGGCAAGTATTGTACATAAACTCAAATACCTCGATTTAGACGTTTGACTTGACCGTGACCTGACATGTGACCTTAATTTGAAATTTTTAAGTGTTCGTTAGGTTTATCTCATTGAGCGCTTTCGAATGCCGCCTTGTGCGTCCCGCTGCGATTATTGGTTCGGAAGATACCAGGGGGGCTATCCCCCCCCCCCCTCCCCCCCCCCCAGTGAGTCGTGTTACAGAATATACCCCAGTGACTGCCGGGTTAAGTTAACCTAATCTGTGAACCAAAGTGACCAAATCTACCACAAAATGTCTGTTTTTACACCACTTTGAACACATTTTTTTTTTATAGATAAGTTAGACTTGATTTGTTGGTCTTAAATGAAGGATACATCTTTTGTTTATAACATGCCCAGATACGAAAGTCACCTAGCATGTATAGGTAAGGAATTACAGGTCTTTGTAAACAGGATTGGGGGTATTTTTGGTCACTTAGGTTTACGAACTTGACCAAATCTACCCCAGGGGGGGGGGGGGGGGGGGGGGGGGGGGGGTAGATTTGGTCGTTTAGGTTAGCCTAACTTTTATCACCGCATGTGAACAGTAGCTCACAGTTTGGCAGCGTATTCAAAGTAATATAGTCACGTTCTACTAGTTACGTTCAGAACAGATAAACCTTTTTATCCAAGAGACCTTCAAAGCATCATTGTACCCATGTAACTCTAAAATTTTGCAGCATATAGTTTCGTTTAATCGTATTTTGCCCATTGTTCCACAGAAAACTAAAGAGTTGTTTTTGCAACTTTGAGATAGACTCAACCGGGGGGCATGGCAACATTCTAAAAAATATGTGTTCGTTTAGACAGTACTAATGTTTTTAGCTCCGTACTCTTGCCATAAACTGTTAATTTACGGTTCAGCCAGCCCTTTAGCAGGTTTCTGATATCAATTGTTTTCGCCTCAAAATTGATAACACTCATGTCCCTTGTAAACACAATACCCAAATATTTAAACCTTTCATTGATGAATACAAAAATAGATTCAGCAATACAATCTGGAATTCGATACGAGCTCAGCCAGTGAAGCTGCGTTTTTTTTGTACATTAAGTGATAAACCCGAGACTAAACTAAATTCCGATACAGTGCCCATACAACTAACATAACTGCGATGTGAGCCGTTCAAAATAAAGGTACAATCATCTGCATATTGTTCAATCTTCACATCTACACTACCCACTCTGTAATCTGCGATAGCGGTATTTTGCCGTACCATAATACCTAGAACCTCGACGCAGAGAATGAAAAGCAAGGGTGAACAGCAATCTCCCTGTCTACATGCCTGATTGATCGGAAAGAAGTCTGTGGATGTTTTATTTTGCGTTATACATGAGTTTGCTCCACGCAACATAACCTTTACCCAGCGAATGATGTCCGGACTGAAATTAAACAAATCTAACAGCTCAAATATAAAATCATGACTGAGAGAATCAAACGCCCTTTTATAATCTGCAAAAACTATTAGCCCTTTTTTCTTCACCGGAATACCTTGCATCCCACATGATATCATAAACCGTTCGTATGCATTCCCTAATGTACCTATTCTTCATAAGACTCTTTTGATTTCCAGCAATAAACGTGTCCATAACACTACGCAGACGATTTGCCAAAGCCGCTGATAGTTTTTTTTTGTGTTGTATTCAACAATGAAATGGGTCTCCAGGTATCGATTTTATTTTTTGGTTTTCCAGATTTTGGCACTAAGGTAATTATTCTCTGTTATTGCGCTATTGATAACTGGCCATTCACAAAACCCCAATTCAATGATCGCACAAGAAATACTCCTAACTTATTCCAAATCACTTTAAAGAATTCCGGCGTAAACCCGTCTGGCCCGGGAGATTTATCATTATGCAGCCTAGCTACCGCCTCACCAGCTTCCCGCAGAGAAAGGAACCCTTCTATTTGTATTCCCTCTTACGAGGATAGCTTATTAAAGTTATCCCCTAGCAATTGCTTTACATCCTCAAGTTGTTTTGTTCTTTCTCTAGACCGGTAAGCGCTCTCAATGAAGTCTTTCAGATGATCCATTATAACTGACTGTTCATTTGTGTCTTCTCCCCTAACCTCTAAACTTCCAATATACTTTTTTGTATATTGCAGTTTCTCAAGACCGCAAAAGTATTTTGTTGGACGCTCTCCCTGCTCAATCCATCTAGCTTTTGCTCGCACCAATATACCGTTCATCTTTTCCATACGCAAAGAAAACAGCTCGCCTCCTAACTTTTCCAGCTCCTCAATAACCCTGGGATCTTGTAAATAAATTATCTAGAAGCTGCAACTTCTCACGAGTGGTTTTTATCGCTATTCTGACGCTTTCTTCCTCTGGGACCCATACTTGATTTTTTTAGTCATCAATGAAAGGTTTAAATATTTGGGTATTGTGTTTACAAGGGACATGCTAGACATGAGTGTTATCAATTTTGAGGTGAAAACAATTGATATCAGAAACCAGCTAAAGGGCTGGCTGAAACGTAAATTAACAGTTTATGGCAAGCGCACGGTGCTAAAAACATTAGTACTGACTAAACTAACAAATATTTTACCATGTTGCCATGTCCCCCGGTTGAGTCTATCTCAAAGTTGCAAAAACAACTCTTTAGTTTTCTTTGGAACAATGAGCAAGATAAGATTAAACGAAACCATATGCTGCAAAATTTTGGAATTCCATGTGTACAAACGTGCAATGATGCTTTGAAGGTCTCTTGGATAAAAAGGTTTATCTGTTCTGAATGTGACTAGAAATATATTACTTTGAATGTGCTGCCAAACTGTAAGCTACTGTTCACATGCGGTGATAAAAGTTAGGCTAACCTAAACGACCAAATCTACCCCTCCCCCTTGGGTAGATTTGGTCAAGTTCGTAAACCAAAGTGACCAAATATATCCCCCAATCCTGTTTACATAGACCTGTAATTCCTTACCTATACATACTAGGTGACTTTCGTCACTGGGAATGTTATAAAAAAAGATGTATCCTTCATTTAAGACCAACAAATCAAGTCTAACTTATCTATAATTTTTTTTGTTCAAAGTGGAGTAAAAATAGACATTTTGGGGTAAATTTGGTCACTTTGGTTCACAGATTAGGTTAACCTAAGTGACCAAATCTACCCCAATTTATGAAATCGTGATTTATAGCGGAACTATCTAACTTATCTTGAATATAACTAGCACGTCTATGTTATTTCGGGGTAGGGGTTCTTGTTGTCCAAAACTAACCTAGGTTTGATCTATATTTTAATAATTAGAAACTTTATTTCTGTGACTTGTTGATAAAACATAAAAAACAGCAGCCGTACCTATCTAACAGAGTGTACGACTTGCTGCCTTAAATTAACCGAGGTAAGACTTGAATAAACGACACGAAACGTGTTTAAGCTTAGGTTGCGATAACGTCATACGATAACGTCATATTTTTTTTTAACTGCCTCTTTGCAATGCAAAGCACGAGTACACATCGCTACCAAAAATTAAGCTAGGTTTGACAAATGTTAACGACCCTAGAGGTGTCCTATATATGAAGGCATGCCAAATTTAGATATGATGATACTATAAAGTATTTTTAAAATTATTTGTTCCTTTGTCTGAAAGTCCTGCATCTCATTCATCTCAAATTGGTAACCGTTTGGCTCTATGCATTTTAGTTTTTAAGTTAAAAGCGTTCAAACCAAAATTTGTATTGTACTTAAAGTTAAGCAATTTAAAATTAAGCACATCATATGCCGTAGGTACATCCATTGGCTGTCCAAAACTGAAATAGATTTGGTTCTATTAATTTTGTTTTTTAAGTTATAGGTATCCCGTCTACCATTACATTAATCTTGGAGCTATTTTTTAAGAAGGAAAAAGTGTTTTTTCCCTATTTATTCTTACAAAATTACTTTCGTTAACACTAAGCAATATAGAAAACCAAGCTATTTTAAAAAAAAGAAATCGAAAAAACGTACCTCTTTTTACCAAAATACGATTTCTTTCAAAAAACGAGCATTAATAAAATACAAATTCACATAACTTGTCAACACGAATATGATAAAGTTTACAATTTCTTAAAATACTTAATAGTTCTCAAGTCATTGTCAAAAAACTGATTAAATTGACATTAAAAGTATCTCAAGTGATAGAGCTCGAAAAAGACCGATTTAACCCTATTTGTAACAGGCTCCTGGCTACCCCTATTTGTAACAGGGGGGGGGGCGGATTCCGCCCCCCCCGGAGATCTCGAGATCTACCCGTCCGATTTTCACAAATGAAACGGTGTTTGGTTCCCCTCAACACGATCTACATTTATAAATAATACAAAAATCTAAATTTTGGATAGGGGGGCAACAGGGGGCAAAAACGACAAATTTTAGTGGTATTTTTGATTCAACATAGCTTTCATGTTTATCGACCGATTTTAACACAACTAATAGGAATCGATAGAGATTGAATCGGAAATTGATATATGACGGTGACGTTTGAAAATTCAAAAATAATAGGCGTGTGCAGGTCACTCAATATGGGGGTGAAGTAAATGCGTAATAAAACCATTTTTTTATGTTTTTTTTTTTGATAAATGAAATGGTATGTGATTGAGACATTAGAAAAAACAGTTATAAATCATATTTTTTGCCATAGGCGGTACCAGGTTAGTGAAAAGGGGGGTAAAATTGGGGAAAATATTAACCGCAGACAAGTTGCTACCCAGCACTATAAATATGTTACTGATCATAGATAGTTCCTTTTTGCATGTTGTACTTCATCATAGGTGTATCCAGGATCCAAACTAGGGCGGCGCAAGACCTTTTGATAAGTATATTATCCGCTATTATGATACTAACTAGTCAACAGTGACTATTTCACTTACAACTTCAATTAACATTGCTTACCCCCCTTTTTACCCTACCTGGACTCGCCTATTATCTTATAATCGTTCGTAGAGTAGCCTGTGGTGCGTGTTTCATCCGAAAACTGCAGTATGTTATGTCATTGTACGCCCATGCCTCTTAGTTTCCTTGCAATAATATGACCCCCTTTCTTCCATTCCTGAGCGCGCCTCTACAAAAAAAAAAGACTTTATACCCTTTTCTGGTCTCATATGTGCATATATTATTATAAGCTAAACGTCTATTGCGCCGCTATCGCTGGCATATCGTCATCACCATGCCAGTCACCCCCCTCTTCATGTTTCTGAACACGCCCCTGAAACTCTATATGCAATAAATTATGCAAATAATGGAAGCAGAAGCTATCTTTTACATCTTGAGAGCTATAAATGCCCCTTACATTGCTATATTAGCTTCCCGCCAAGCATTGAATACTTCCTGGAAACCCCCCTTTTTCAAGCCCCTGAAACCGCCTCTGCCATGCAATTTTGTATGATATTTCATTAACATCATCTAATTTGCACTTTTTGCAATCACGGTAAGTCGATGTAACTCCTTCATACTTGATGCAGTTAGGAAGAAACCGTGAAGATCGCATTTTCGTATTTTCGCCAAATGTCGCCTCCGAACCCACCCAAAACTGTGCCCTGGAACCGCCTCTGTTCAAGTTAAGAACTCAAAATTTTGACTCCAAATCCGGAGTTCAATTCTATGAAAAGTCCCAAAATTGCATGGGTCTGCTCTCAGCCGTTCTGGAGATATCTGCGAAAAAAAACATGAGGGGGGGGGGGGGGGCGGAATCCGCCCCCCCCCTGTTACAAATAGGGTTAAAGGTCTCCTTATCTGTAAAATGATGCCCTATTGTTTTGTGCCCGAACTGTTCAAAAACAAATTCGGATTTTGCCGCCAGGTGGCAGCACTTAACGTTTTACTAAAATGTTTGTAACAAATACTTATAATATTTTTTTTTGAAATAACAAAAAAGTTATGGATAGGTAATTCAATGGGCTATCAATAAACTCCAGTCAACTTTTCGTTCAGACGAAAATTTCACCTATAGAAAATACAAGTATAGTATTTTTAAAGTAAAAGTATAGTATTTCTAAAGTAAAAGTATAGTATTTAAGAAAAAAATGTGTTTCTTTGGTTAAAAGTCCTGCATCATATTTATCTATAACTGGTAATCGTTTGGTTCTATGCGTTTTAGTTTTTAAGTGACAAGCGTTCAAACCCCCCCAATTTTTTTTTACTTAAAGTTAGGTAATTTAAAAATTAGGTTCGTCATATATCGTAGTAACATCCATCGGCTATGCAAAACTGAAATCGGTTTGGTTCTATTGGACTTAGTTTTTAAGTGTTCGTCTTTTCCGTCTACCATTAAATTGTTCTCACTTTTTTAATTTTGTGCTTAAAGTTAGGTATTTTAAAAATTATTTGTTTTTTTGTTTGTTTGAAAGTTCTGCATTTAATTCATCTAAAACTGGTAACCGTTTGGCTTGATACATTTTAGTTTTTAAGTGACAAGCGTTCAAACATTTTTTTTTACATTTTACTTAAAGTTAAGCAATTTTAAAATTAAGTACATCATATATTGTAGGTATATCCATTGGCTATCCAAAACTGAAATCGGTTTAGTTCTATTTATTTTGGTTTTTAAGTTATAGGCATTCCCGTCTACCATTACATTGTTTCTAGGGCTTGGAGCTATTTTTTTTAGAAGAAAACAAAATGTTGTTTTTCCTTGTTTATTATTACAAAACTACCTTCGTTGACACTTAACAATATAGAAAACCAAGCTATATTTTTTTTAAACAAAAATTACAAATTTTCGAAAAAATGTATATCTTTTTACGAAAAAACGATTTTGTTTCCTAAAAAAAATTAGTATTGATAAAATATGTGTCATAACCAATATGATTCCGTTTACAATTTCTTAAAAAAATAATAGTTCTCTGGTAATTGAAAAAAAAAAACTGATTAAATTGTCATTAAAAGTATCTCAAGTCATAGAGCTCGAAAAAGACCGATTAAAGGGTCTCCTTGCCTATGAAATGATTCCCCATCCATGCTGGTTCCAAATATAATTTTGTTTTTAAGATTCTTCAAATATTGAACATTCTATGAGTATAAACGTATATCCATGTTTAAGAAATTAACAGTAAAATTTCTTAAAACGCGAAACTCATTAACTAAAAAAATAAGCCCGGAAAAAGCAAATAAAAAAGAAGATTCTTGTTCAGCTCGCCGAGTTCCACAATATTCATCTTCCAGAACTCAAAAGACGTTTCCGAAAAAAAATACGGATATATATTTTTTTGGTGCTGAATAACCCACAAACTAAACAACATATTTTGAATCCGAAAACAGATTCAGCATTTTCATGGTTTTCTGCAAGCAAATCATATTTTTAATTTGGAAAAAACTCATCACTTTTTTTGGTGAAAGTTTAGATCATGCGTCAATTTGATACTTAAGTACCCCATATCTTCAAAACCGTTGAACCGATTTTTTATTTCATTTTTGGAAAATATTTAGCATAAGATGGTCTTTCTTATCCTTGTACACATTTTTCTAAAATAAAATGCATATTCAACTACTTATAATTTAAAAACATCATTTTTTACAAGTTTTCACATTTAAGACTTCAAAATTATGGTTTTCTTTAAAATTCGGAATTGCCAAAACATGAAATTTGTTACGCCGCATCTTTATTTGCTGTTCGATTCTAAAAGTTTTTTTCTCAAAAACAAAAAAGTTACGTTCAAAAACTTGTGAAAAAACATGTTTCTCTAAGCAGTCCACCAGCTCAAAAAACATGTGAAGGATTTCCGTACCTTAGATACAAATCCCCATTCATGCTTAACGCAAATATATGCTTTGTTTAAAGATTCGATCAATACTAAGCAAACTGCGAGCAAAACAAGGAACACTTACACCAAAAACATCAAAAAGTGAAATGTCTGTAACTTTTTTAAAAACAAGGTTTCATTTTTAAAAAAAAATCAACGGATTCGTGTTCTACTCGATGAGAGCTATTGGAAGCTGTTCTCCGAACTTAAAAAATATTGCTTAAATCGGGAGTAATCGACGACTCCATTTTCGGGGGTAGATTTGGTCACTTAGGTTCACAACAACAGTAGATTTGGTCGCTTAGGTTAATTTGTAAACGGAAACCTTAATAACTGCTTGAGTTTTTAATGGATTTCAAAACTGTTTAGTGCACTTGCTTTGCCGTCATTTTTTTCTAATTTTGTTTTTAAAACCAGAAAGAATATTATTATAAATAAAGAGTTTCAACTTTAGAGCAAGTTGAAAAACCGAGGTAAGGAAGAATCGTAGGGTATTAAAGGACATTTGGGATAAAGTCACATAATCCTTTAAAAAAATTAACTGAGCTTTTAACAAAAGTAAGGTTACTTAATTTGGATTCAACATAGCCCAAAGAGGACCCTGTAGCTTTTTCAGAGACCGAACCTAGCTTTTGTCTAGGTTAGACTGCAATACGTACCAAAAAGTTCCTAAGTTGGAACATGCCCCGACATTTTGGGTCATAAAAGCTTAAATTGAAAGAATTTCGGTATTTCCTCAATTTGGAATACATTCAAAATTGTATAAATAATGCGTCCTTGATCCGGAAAAATATCTTACAATGAATAGTTAAGGATTGTTGAAATGTATAGAATGTAGAACAGCCTTCGAAAGAGGCGACCAAATCTACCCCAAAAGGGGTAGATTTGGTTCCCAAAGATTTGGTCGCTTAGGTTCAGTTCTGCAAAAATAATTTTCAATAAAATGAAGCCTTTTTTAGAGATAAGTTGTTCAGATCTGGTATGCTTTCAAGAGATGTTTTGTAATTTCGCCTCAAAATGTTCACACGCAGCCTCTATTTCTCTCGTCTTTCATAAAGAGAGGACACGAACCAGTTTGGAATAAGAGGTTGTTAGAGTCGGGCTATATGTGGGCAATATGTGGGTGACCTCTGGTCAAATGCGAGACAGGAAATGTCGTACGACGATTTCAAAAACACTTATCGGACACGTATTCCAATTATTTAATATATGGGGATTAACCCTCGCCCTACGGGAGGTGGCCTGACAGGCTACCCTGAGGTTTTTCTTGAATAACTTTTTACACATGCAGTGAATCTTGCTGAAATTTTTGAACGTGAGTGTACAACAATTATACGTATGCTGTTAACATTTAATTGAAATTGGTTGAGTAGTTTGGGAGATAATCATGTTTTTATGACGTCATGTTGGTAAAAAAATGAGAAATATTTGAAAAATCGTAGAAGATCGAGTTTTAAAGAAAATGCAAACGCAATTCACCAAAGATACAATATGGAATTGTCTTTAACATGGTAATCTTGGATTTTCAAAATTTTGGGTTTTGACCCCTAAAATAAAAAGTGATTTTTTGGGAAAAATCCCCACAAAATCAAAATTATAAAAGATGTTAAACAAAACGGAAAATATGTAAGAGAACTGAGTATGGAAAATACCCATACAAAATTTCAAAGCAATATATTCGTTTTTGACTAAGTGATGGCTCCCTAAGTGTAAGAAACTGATTACGTCATTTTTAAAAATAACTTCTTTTTTTACTTTTTTTTGACAACATACGAACAAATAATTACCTTTTCTGTATTTTTTTAGCCATAACTTGTCTAGGAACATGCCATTTTATTTACATTTATCAATTTCTAATTTTGAGGTTTTCTGAAGAGCAATATCGCTGTTCTGGACGTGGTATATCCGAGGTCATTCACTTGATCTGAAAGGTCATTCGTTGACCATAAACCTAAAAATCGCATATTGTTAGATTCTTCTCATGACAGGCAACATGCTGGTTCTTACCGAATTGCTCTAAGTTGCTTGGTTTGGAAGTTAATGGGGGGGGGGGGACTGTCAGGTCCTCCCCCGTAGGGCGAAGGTGAAAAAAGCTCCCGTAGGACGAGGGTTAAAAGAGCAATAAGAGCAACTTATATTTATTTATTTATTTATTTATTTCACGTCATCAGGTATTTCCACACAATAGGGCTATTTTAATACCTTCGTCATACATTGGTGTAGCACAACATTTGCGTCGCAAACAATTGTCAAGAAGCTGCGTCAATAGATCAAGAAGCTTCAGTCAATATTTCTCTTACATGCCTTTTTTAAAGTACACACTAAGATGATGTAGATGATTGTCAATGGCATAGCGATTGTACAGTTTGGATCCACGGTATATGAAGGTGCGCTTTCCATGGTTGTTGCGGGGACGAACAAGCGATAGGTGAGATGATTGTCGCGTTTGTCGCAAGCCTGATTGATGGTTAAATGACAGGCTTTGGCGCCGTCCGACCGGCAGGTTTAATGTTAAAATCTTGTGCATCATACATAAATCAAAATATTCTACAAGTTTCGGAACAGTGAGCCAGCCTAACTCCTTTAGGACATCTGAAACATGATCGTATTTCCGGCGACCACAAATGACTCGTGCAGCGAAGTTGAGCACCTTTTGAAGTTCCTGAATAACACTTTTGCTAGCACTACCATATACTTGAGTACAATATCTAATGTGAGAGATCACAAGAGGATCCACTATACGGGGCAGGACAGAAGCTGGCAGAACGTGTTTGGCATGGAGGATTCCGATAAGAATACCAAAACATCGGTGTATGACATGTTTCACGTTCGGTTGCCACGACAGAGTTGAGTCATAATCATACCTAAATTCTTAACACTTTCCGAGCACAACAGGTCCTCACCCATAAATATCACCTTCGGCATAATTCCTATCCGAGCAATCTGCCGCCTGTCACCACATACGATCAGTTCTGTTTTAGCTGCATCATCCCGTTTTGCAAAACCAGTTGCTCAAAATGCCTAGAACGTGCTCCATGGCACTCTCCATGTCTCGTATTTGGTCACGTGGTCCCGTAATAGCTAATTGTGTGTCATCTGCATATCGAATGAGAGTGACGCGGAAGCCATTAATAGAAGACGGGATGTAAGATGCAATGTCATTACTTAAGATGTTAAACAACAAACTTTCTAAAACTGTACCCTGGAAGCAGCCTATTGAGATTGGTAATGATTTGGATAGACTTTCCCCTACGCGTACTTTTTGAGTATGACCTTCAAGGTAGCTTTTAAACCATCCAGTTCTGACCTGTAAAAGCTCGATTTTTTTCTTCAGAATAGTGCTATGGTCGACAACATCAAAACAACGACTCAAATCCAATAGAGCTAGTAAAGAAATTTCTGATCTATCCATTCCCTTAATAATTTCGTCTGTCATGGTCAGGAGCGCTGTAGACGTGGAATGGTTTGAAAGGAAACCATGCTGATCATTACTAAATCAACAATTATCCTTCATATATGTTGTGAGTTGAACGTGCACGATTTTCTCAACGATTTTGCAAGTTAAACTTACAATTGTGATGGATCTGAAATTCGCCGGATCCGAAGGGTCGTTCCTTTTATACAGCGGGAAGACTTCCGCCCTCTTCCAGCTTTCTGGCACGGTTTCCGTAACGATACTGGTATTTATTATTCGAAGCAAAGATCGGCCCACAATGTAAAAACTCATTTTCAAATTTTTTAGCGAAACGTCACCGTCAATGCAAGAGTTTGCATTTGGAATGGTGAAGATGACGTTTTTAAGCTGATCCAATATCACCGGAGTCAGCGTCAGCGCACTAGCGTTAACACGAGGCAGGCGCACATTTAGTGGCTCCATACCGGAGCGCCGAAACTGGGACATAACGCTCTCCCTCGTTCGCCTGCCTATGGAAACGAAGTAATCATTGATTTCGTCTGTGGTCAAATTTTCCGAGTCAACACGATGACCACGTTTCGGGGCAATTACCGGTTTCAGCTGGTGAAAAAGGGTCGCCGGTGACGATTCGTCAACTTTCTGCTTTATGCTATCTCGCATGTCCCTTCTGATTGCCCTTTTTGCCTGAACATTGATAACTTTGTAAGCATTCATGTCCCCAACAGTTTTCGCTGACCGTCTTTCATTCATCAACTCTAATGTTTCGTCAGATACCGGTGGAGGTGAAGGGTTATGAACTCTAAACCTGCGCAAAGGGGCGTGCTCGTTCAAATTTTGTATCATTACGGAAGATAAATTATTCCATTGCTGCTCACAAGAATCGCTACTACGCACAACAGAGTTCCAATCAATGAGCCTCAAATCCTCTAGAAAGGCATGGGCATCGAAAGCGCGCCAGTTACGTACAATGGCCAGATACCCCCTCTTGAGATTGGTCCGAATATGCAGCCAGTATTTGAGGCTGTTTTGAATCCAAAAACAGGGTGTTCGATGTATGTAATGTACGATGTACGATGTAATGTACGATGTACGATGTACGATGTAGGTTCCCGATGTAAAACAGGGGTTTTGCTCGACTGTAAACATGGGGTGAATAGATATCGATTGAAATCAGAGGATAAATGGAATCGAGAATTAGGACGTAACCTTGAGTGGGCCGAACTTTATCTAAGGTTTGGTACATGCACAAAGAACGCGACGTTGTTATGGTTAAAGGATAGGCTCATGCATCGAATACTGACCACAAACATTTTTGTTGCCAAATTCACGGAGAGCAGTCCATTGTGTACGTTTTGTAATAACGACAGAGAGACCTTAATGCATTTGTTTGTCTCATGTCCCAAAGTAAGGTGTATCTGGACCAATATAAAATCTCTGATAAGAAATAGGTTAGGACGCAATATAACGTTAGACAAATTAAAAACTATTATGGGCTTTGAAAACGATTATCCAATACCAGCAGAAGAAATAATTTATATACAAAAGTTTTCTATTAGCAAAATATTACATATATAGGACTAAAGCAGCGAATGGTGTATTGAACACAGAGGCAATGCAGGAGTTCATTAAGTTCCACACAAATGCAGAATTTAATAGTTGTAACGTTACACAGACTGCAGTAGGGAAGCTATGTAATGAAGCGCATAGAAAGCTATGTGGATGAGCCCCTTCCACAATGACAGTTGTCGGCCCGTCGGGGGGGGGATAGAATAGGGAATGGAGTAAGACTGCCTAGTTACATGATGTTTAGGTGGTATGATGTACAGATTGCACGATTGTGTACGTGTGTGAAATGTGGATACACATACATGTGTTGCGGTCTGAGGTGGGATAATGAAGATAAAAAAGCGGCTGATGAAGGAAGAACCCCCGCCCTAACCCATCCGGGCTAACACGAGACCGGCCTTTTCATTTATTTGCAGGGCCGGTCGGCTGGCCGGGCGGGCGATCCGCCAACCTAACTGGTTGGCGGGTCGCTCGCCCGGCCAGCGGCATGGGGCACCGCTTCGCGGGGTTGCCGCGTTTTTTGTTTATCGCGAGGCGGTGCGGCGTGGGCGGCGGCCCGTCTGGAGCGCCGGGGTGGTATCCTCCAGTCCTCCCCGACCAGATAACCTCGGTAACCCTTAGACCTTCCCGGAGCCGGGACGGTTTCGCCAATGTTAATGGCGCCGTCCCGGCTTAGCCAGACGGGCCGCACGGACAGGCGCCTTTCTCAGGAATGTGTCATGTGAGAGTGGTGTGTCACCACATGGTGTCGCATGTGTCATGTGAGAGTGGTGTGTCACCACATGATGTCGCATGTGTCATGTGAGAGTGGTGTGTCACCACATGATGTCGCATGTGTCATGTGAGAGTGGTGTGTCACCACATGATGTCGCATGTGTCATGTGAGAGTGGTGTGTCACCACATGATGTCGCATGTGTCATGTGAGAGTGGTGTGTCACCACATGATGTCGCATGTGTCATGTGAGAGTGGTGTGTCACCACATGATGTCGCATGTGTCATGTGAGAGTGGTGTGTCACCACATGATGCCGCATGTGTCATGCGAGAGTGGTGTGTCACCACATGATGTCGCATGTGTCATGCGAGAGTGGTGTGTCACCACATGATGTCGCATGTGTCATGTGAGAGTGGTGTGTCACCACATGATGTCGCATGTGTCATGTAACCGCATCATGTCTTTGTGAAATGTCATGTTAATACAAAAATTTAAAAAAACTTATGAATAATGTTCTGCGGTAGTTGCACGATGGTCAAAAGAAAAACGAAAATGACTTAAGAAATACTTGTAATTAACAATTTTATGTCTCCTGGGCATTTTGCTGCCGATGATTTTCTGTCTCCCACTCCAGTGGCCAAGTAAGCAGCTTTTTCACCTCTGAAAGTGTTCTTGCAGCGTTTCATTTTTGTAAATCACGTTGAGTGTGTATCACTGAAATCATGTTGTGTATTCCATGTCAGATTAGATTAAGACACACAACTCCAGCCATTTTGCAATAGTGACATATATACTGATGTTGGAAAATAGGGTTGACGCAAATTTCCATTGGGGATTCCTTTCGAGGTCAAAAAGTATCCTGACCTTTTGACCTCCTCAATCATTTCCCATTAATGTTAGTAAAATTCGATATCCTCCATGTCATGATGATTTTGGTATTGTTTGAATCATTAGGGAAATAGTTGAGCAAGGGATACATATTCTGAAATTGAACAACTCATATAAGGTCTTTTCAAACAACCCAAACTTATGGTATTTAGGTATTTGAATTGCCACACATGGTCCATGCTATAAATTTGTATATGTTTCATAGCAATGTTTTTTTTAAAGTTTCCTACCTCTTTTAGGAAATGTAAAACATTGGTAGGGCCCAGAGAGACATTTGTGGGGCCCAAATGAACATTGTACCAGCCTATAGAAAACGACGCCCCTGCCAGCGGACCTAAGCCGCTGTCATCAAGCTGCTGAATTAGCGGCAACAAGAACATGTTTGTTAAACACGGCGATAATAACGCCCCCTGTCTAACCCCTCGGCGCACGCCGAAGGCTTCCGACAGCGCCCCTCCAAAACGGACTCGCGCTGTCAGATGGGCGTACCAAGACGTAAGGAGCGCCCAGCTTCGCCGAGACAGGTGGTCACTGGCCTGAAGCAGGACGCCGGCATGCCATAGTCGGTCGAAACATTTCCGTGCTTCTAAGTTGGCAGCAAACAAGGGGGACCTACGAGACAGATAGTGCTGTGCTGCCTCCTGTACAAGCATGGTCGCCTCTCTTGTGCCACGGTGACCTAGGAATCCGAACTGCAGTCCGGAAGGTTGGAATGAGCTGCCGATTTCATCCAGTAGTATCATCTCTAGCAATTTTGACAATGTGGGCAACAGCGAGATTGGCTTATAGCTGTCCGCGCAGTCTGGGTCCAGGCAGCTTTTCTTTATGAGCGGTACAACCGTGCTGCTGGTAAAACTGACCGGCACGCGCATTTCCGCGAATCACGTGGTGAGAAGGCTAGCGAGGGCTTGTAACAGCGCCGGAGAGGAGCCGTAAAGGAGGTGCTCGGCGTTGACTCCGTCTGCACTGGGTGACGCGTCACGGTTCAGCTCCGGGATCAGGCGCGCCACGTCCTCGGCTGTGATTAGCCTGTTGGGACCCGGATTGGCCTGTGCTTGAGCCATCAAGGCAGCGACTCGACCGCGCACTTCCTCTTGCTCTGCAGAGTGCCTCGTCGTCCGCGTGAATGGGACTGAAGTGAGCTTCAAAGTCCTCGGCGGTAAGTGGGGAGCGCGAGCCGACTGGGCCGCGGCGCGCAAGCTCCACGCGTCGCCAGAAGGCCTTCACTTTCCTATCCCGGCGCAGCCATTGGCGGAACCAGAACGATGGTTGGGGGGGGGGGGGGGAGCACGGTTTTTTTTTTTTGGGGGGGGGGGGGAATTTCAAAAAGTCTCACACAATCTGGAAACTCATCAGATTTCGCTTGCTTATGCATTTATAGCTGATTTAAAATAAACTTTCCTTCAAGTTGCTTAGATTTTCTTCTATATCAGGAAATGTGTCAATTTTGCGCCGATTTCAGGTGTTTTCTTTGGGGGGGGGGGGGGCATGGCCACTCTGCCCCCCCCCCACACTGGATCCGCTAGTGGATGCAGCACAGGCAGGAGGCGAGCGCCGCTGTCCGCTTTGGCACGCGCCGCGTCCACTCGGCCACGCCCGTATGCCCATCGCGCTGCCCGAAAACAACATTCTTGTCTTGTTCTTGTCTTAAGCAACATTCCATTCTTGTCTTTGATATAACTATCAAAGACAAGAAAAGATTCTGGCCCGAGCTTTCTCGCCAAAAGCCTTCAAGGACACGCGTTTGAACCGCTGTTCCGTCACAGTATATAAGGAATATAAGCCAAAAGACGTCCAGCTGACATGAAACAAGATGATTCGCCTTTTTTCTCGCCATCAGTCATGCACCACCGGCTGATCGGCCATATGGTACAGCAGAGCCCCACGCGGGGCACAAAGGCTGGGCAAGCTGTTAAAGTCCGGCTGCGAGGCTGCGGGCGTGAGCGGCAGGAAAACAAATCACAGTGTGCGTAAAACCGCCATCAAACGTCTACTGGACCCTGTGTGTCCACCTGAGTACTGAGTACAACGGACAGGACACAAACACGTGTCGAGTCTGCATCAGTACGCCGAAGCTGACATTTATGTACAAAAGACAATGGCATTGTCTGCGTTGAATGGAGACGTTTTTGCAGGCCAAGAGGATGCGTTCTGAAGTCTCGTCAGCTATGACCAGCAGCCAACAGACACGTCCTGGTCCCGCGGCAGATAAGCGCGTGCAGACCGCTGCCCAGATCGTGCTACACAACTGCACAAATGGGACAATCAATTACCACTAAACGAGTCGCGTCCTTGACAGACAGGCCGTTACCTCACTCGCCCTTCCGCGGCACCATTACGGCTCTGTTAAAGACACTGTTGGCAAATGAAACACTGATGTAATATGATAAGCGCACTTGTGTTGCATAATAATGCAAATTTAATCGCGTCTCGTCTCAATAGTCAAGATCGAAATTTGCACTGTCTTGTTAGTGACGATTCGCTGATAGATGCGATCCTTGTTAAAATTTATGTTTACCAAAAGAATGATCTCACTGCTTTTATTTTAAGCGGAAATCTCGAAGTGGAAGATCCCATGCAAATTAGAGAATCCAAGAAAACGTTCCAAGAAAACGTCTCGTGCAAAGTTTCTTGGATCGCATGGTTATGCATGTTTATTGTTTCCTGTATGTTTTGTGCAATTTTAAGCCTAAAACTGGGATCCAGGAAACTTTGCACGAGACGTTAATTTGGATTGTTTTCTTGGATCGTATGTTGTGATTACCATCTTCTTGTTTAAAGAAAACTAAAATACATTATATAGCTTTTGTATTGGTAAATACATCGCCGATATTAGTTTTTTGCTGACTCGAGGTGAAAGTTCAAGTATAGTTGTCTTCTTTTTGAATAAGTCTTCTGCAGTCTTTTCTAGTTTGTTGATCCAATACATTTTTTTGGTCACAGTGTTTACATTTTTTTATCCGTTAACATAGTCTTTGGCTTCGTTTTCGATTGTATCAACATCATCATCTAACCAATCCGTCAGATTAAAATAAGGCCTTTCCATTGCCATCGACTCTGTCTTGTTAAACACACAGGAAATAATATCTAGGACTCTACCGCTTATAAATATTTATATCTCGAATTTTCAGACAAATTATTGCACTCGGCCTTCGGCCACGTGCAATAATTTGTCTGAAAAGTCTCGATATAAATATTTATTTTCGCGGTATCGTCCAAGAACGTATATTACTGTACTAAACTTACAGAAAAACAAATCGGCAGTGGAATCTCGGGACTGACACGACAAACTGTATGTCGCAGTAGTATCCCGTGAGGTAGTATCGCAGTAGTATCCCACACCCCACTGGCTCGCTTATCGAATATCGATATGGCCTTCCCGCACTCCACTGGCTCGCTTATCGAATATCGATATGGCCTTCCCGCACCCCACTGGCTCGCTTATCGAATATCGATATGGCCTTCCCGCACTCCACTGGCTCGCTTATCGAATGTCGATATGGCCTTCCCGCACCCCACTGGCTCGCTTATCGAATATCGATATGGCCTTCCCGCACCCCACTGGCTCGCTTATCGAATACCGATATGGCCTTCCCGCACCCCACTGGCTCGCTTATCGAATACCGATATGGCCTTCCCGCACTCCACTGGCTCGCTTATCGAATATCGATATGGCCTTCCCGCACCCCCACTGGCTCTCTTATCGAATATCGATATGGCCTTTCCGCACCCCACTGGCTCTCTTATCGAATATCGATATGGCCTTCCCGCACCCCACTTGCTCGCTTATCGAATACCGATATGGCCTTCCCGCACCCCACTGGCTCGCATATCGAATATCGATATGGCCTTCCCGCACTCCACTGGCTCGCTTATCGAATATCGATATGGCCTTCCCGCACTCCACTGGCTCGCTTATCGAATATCGATATGGCCTTCCCGCACCCCACTGGCTCGCTTATCGAATATCGATATGGCCTTCCCGCACCCCACTGGCTCGCTTATCGAATACCGATATGGCCTTCCCGCACCCCACTGGCTCGCTTATCGAATATCGATATGGCCTTCCCGCACCCCACTGGCTCGCTTATCGAATACCGATATGGCCTTCCCGCACTCCACTGGCTCGCTTATCGAATACCGATATGGCCTTCCCCCACTCCACTGGCTCGCTTATCGAATATCGATATGGCCTTCCCGCACCCCCACTGGCTCGCTTATCGAATACCGATATGGCCTTCCCGCACTCCACTGGCTCGCTTATCGAATACCGATATGGCCTTCCCCCACTCCACTGGCTCGCTTATCGAATATCGATATGGCCTTCCCGCACCCCCACTGGCTCGCTTATCGAATATCGATATGGCCTTCCCGCACCCCCACTGGCTCTCTTATCGAATATCGATATGGCCTTTCCACACCCCACTGGCTCTCTTATCGAATATCGATATGGTCTTCCCGCACCCCACTTGCTCGCTTATCGAATACCGATATGGCCTTCCCGCACCCCACTGGCTCGCATATCGAATATCGATATGGCCTTCCCGCACCCCACTGGCTCTCTTATCGAATACCGATATGGCCTTCCCGCACCCCACTGGCTCGCTTATCGAATACAGATATGGCCTTCCCGCACCCCACTGGATCGCTTATCGAATGGCCTTCCCGCACCCCACTGGCTCGCATATCGAATACCGATATGGCCTTCCCGCACCCCACTGGATCGCTTACTTCAACTCTATTGCCAGCGCACATCAATCGTGGACTTTTCTAGGAAGCAAGCTATTTCTCACTGGGATGTCTTCAGAAATAAGACCGGGGCGAGTTGAACAAATGTATGGAGCTGCAGGACACATGTATCGAGTCGGAAGTTTGACGAAGCAATGCGCTTGGTCTCTCCACACATTGACCGGGGTTCACCTCCTGACATAGTCCCTGCCATCAGCCGACCTCCTGACATAGTCCCTGCCATCAGCCGACCTCCTGACATAGTCCCTGCCATCAGCCGACCTCCTGACATAGTCCCTACCATCAGCCGACCTCCTGACATAGTCCCTGCCATCAGCCGACCTCCTGACATAGTCCCTGCCATCAGCCGACCTCCTGACATAGTCCCTGCCATCAGCCGACCTCCTGACATAGTCCCTGCCATCAGCCGACCTCCTGACATAGTCCCTGCCATCAGCCGACCTCCTGACATAGTCCCTGCCATCAGCCGATCTCCTGACATAGTCCCTGCCATCAGCCGACCTCATGACATAGTCCCTGCCATCAGCCGACCTCCTGACATAGTCCCTGCCATCAGCCGACCTCCTGACATAGTCTCTGACATCAGCCGACCTCCTGACATAGTCCCTGCCATCAGCCGACCTCCTGACATAGTCCCTGCCATCAGCCGACCTCCTGACATAGTCCCTGCCATCAGCCGACCTCCTGACATAGTCCCTGTCATCAGCCGACCTCCTGACATAGTCCCTGCCATCAGCCGACCTCCTGACATAGTCCCTGCCATCAGCCGACCTCCTAACATAGTCCCTGCCGTCAGCCGACATGTTCTGTTTACGCTGCATGCTGTCCACGGACGTGTATTGCGCAAATATTTGGGAAATGTGAGGAATGTAAGGAATGTTCCATCTCATGTCATTTTTAGGTCCGATTTTGTAAGTGAATTCGGACATTTTGCGTCTTCGGTTTTCCAGCCAAAGGACGGAGTTGGGTGAAATTAATTTTAGTTCCATAATTTGACTGTTTCGATACCTTAAATCTTACTAATCGCATTTATGTTTAGCCGTGCTATCACCGCAGTTGCGACGTGCCCGGGATGATTCATGCTTACCACGGTGGCACTGCTCTCCTTCGGAGCTCGGTTCGAAGCCGATCTGTGCTACTGCACCCCACCCACGTAATGTCCTGGCCATAGGTCTATAAATGGCGAGATTTGTCGCTCACGACGAATCTAGGGCAATTTCTGTCGCATGATGGAAACTCCTCGGTAAGGATTGTGTTTTCTTCTGAAAACTTTCCTTTTTTTCTCACAAAGAATGGGACGCACGTCAAAGTGTAACGAACAATGTCCATTCTCTGGCTCGGTTCGGCCGGGTTCTGATCCTTCGACAACGGCAAAAACTTCCCCAAAGCCCAATATTTGTCGCTTTACTGACAAAAATCTGTCGCCAACGCTCGCTACCAATTTACCTAGAAAAAATAGACCTATGGTCGTGTCAACTCGCCGAGACCAGCAGCTTCAAACAATGAACTTCGTTTGATCGGTTTTCTTCCGACCGGAGCGGAATCACAGCTAATCTGACCGATGAGAGGCGTTACGTCACTCGGAGGGCATCGCGCACTTACCATGCCAGCGACGCAATACTGGGGTGATTGGGCCTCATCGCATTCCATTTAAATCAATAATCTGGCTGGTCTTGCATTTAATACTGTCCTTGGTATAGAGATCAGGCGTATCTCTCTTTCTTGCTCCTTTCTCTCCTATCCTTCCTTCTCTCTCTCTCTCTCTCTCTCTCTCTCTCTCTCTCTCTCTCTCTCTCTCTCTCTCTCTCTCTCTCTCTCTCTCTCTCTCTCTCTCTCTCTCTCTCTCTCTCTCTCTCTCTCTCTCTCTCTCTCTCTCTCTCTCTCTCTCTCTCTCTCTCTCTCTCTCTCTCTCTCTCTCTCTCTCTCTCTCTCTCTCTCTCTCTCTCTCTCTCTCTCTCTCTCTCTCTCTCTCTCTCTCTCTCTCTCTCTCTCTCTTCTCTCCTTATCTCTCCCTCATGCGTAATGCAATGCAATTCAATACACCTTCTGCGGAGCGGCTGCATTTCCTCTGGCGGCTGGCTGTGTCCCCAGATCATGCAAATCTGGCCCTCCATCGGAGCTGGCCAGCTATTCACCGGCCGCATTGGCTGCATTCAGAACGGAAATTGAGCCGCCTGGCAGGTCGGCGGCGCACCGCCTCTTCCACACCACCTGTGACCCGCCGCCGGGTTACGTACATAATAAACAACCCTACTGAAGAGTGAAGTTGCTGCTAAGGGTGATATCTTTTCCGTACCCGCGTCGCGATCATGGACACGAGAGATGGAACATCCGCTGTTCGCTGGGTCACGTGGGTGATGCGGCTGTGCCTCTTGATGTTATCGCAGCAAAATGAAGGCGGGATGGCCTATTCGTGGATGGGCACGCTGGATTGTCTTGCCATCACCATTGTTGAGCTAGTTACATAGAAGACCGGATGGTCAGACATATGATCAATGCTGCAATATCAGTAGTCAGTTAACGAATGGCTGTACCTATGCTAAATCAATTCATGACACTAAGTTTGTGGTTATCAGAGCTTGCCTGAGCCACTTGAAGATACTGACCAGCTTTACTCTGACAACAATGATCCAGTACGTAATCGAAATATCAAGAAGGCTATGGAAGTAAAACGTTAGGCTTAGAACGTAAGTTCCCGGCATCAATGGCAGAAATTTCTCTAGCGAAGTTAGGAAGAAACTGGAACATTTGAGACTGCACTGGCGGTCTGCTACTTTGGAAATAAATTGTGCCGGCGCCAGCTCCAACAGTTATGAAGTACGCATTTGTCATCGAAACTACAGTAGTTATGCTTGCTGGCAACTGTCTCGTCGTTGAATTTAAGCTCTTGTGATTATTTCTCACTAGCTTGACGAAGTTATCCACTCTCAACGGACACATTTTTGTTTGCAATTACCATTTACCAACAAATTTCCTATATACAGGGAAAATTCAAACCGTTCCAACGCAATAAACTCGAAAACCCTTGGTGGTGGACTCAAAACACATACATTCTCTAAATCAGCATGATGGCAGGCATTTCAGTGTACTACTACCATTCAGATCGGACCTCTATATTTTCAAGTAAATTGTGAAAGCGTGGAATTTATATTGATTGCAATGATATTTGTATTTAGTGGCCCGAATTTCTGCAATGTTGCGCTTTTGTGACATTCATTCTGCAGCCATACCACGGGGAAGCAATCGCCATGAATCCCTATCGGCCTGGCTGTCTAATGCCGGCCGCCATCTTGCCGGTACCAAAAAGGCGGCCGGGCGCGCGGCCGCCCGTGTTAACCCGCGCGGCGCTGGGGTCTCCATCCGAACGTGCGGCGCTGGGGGGGGGGGGGGGGGGGTAAATTTTACCCCCCCCCCCCCTCGTATCTTCCGAACCAATAAACGCAGCGAGATGCGCAAGGCGGGGATCGAAAGCTCTCAGTGAGAAGAATCTAACGCATGCCCGAAAATATTAACATAAGGTCACATGTGAGGTCACGGTCAGGTCAAGTGTCAAAATGTAAGTATTTGGGTTTTTGGGCTATACTTTCCATCCAAAGCCTTGTATTGCAACTATTATCTCATAAAGTGCTCCCAAATGTATAATGCATCTCCCGCATAAGTAAAAGTGAAATTTTAAGCAAAGGTCAAGGTCAAGGTCAGGTCACAAAAGGTCACAGGTCTACGAAAGCCATGCGACACATGTTGTATGGGTTATTTTACACGTATAATTCGATAGAAGCAGCCATTTTCACAGCTTGACATCATATAATCGCCCTCAGGTCAAGGTCAGGTCACAATAAGGTCAAAATTTGAAATTGATTAATCTAAATAAACATTGCATGTTTCTAGACTAGTTTTGTCTTCGAAATACAGTGGTGGCATTTATTTGTCTGTATCTGGTCAGTAAAAGCCAAAAAACGCAATTAAAAAAAATGACGTCATGAGTTACTTATTCTTAGAGAGCCATAAATCAGTCAAAAATAAAGAAATGGCTTTGAAATTTGGTTTGAACATCGTTCATACTCGGTTCTCTAATATATCTTCCGGTTTTTTGAAAATTTTCAAACAAAAAACTTTTGTGGAAATTCTTCCCCAAAAATCAGTTTTTTTGTATTTTTGGGGGTCAAAAACCCAAAATTTTGAACATCTGAGATAGCCATGTTAACGACAATGCTATTTGCTTTCTTTGGACGCCTTTTATTTGCGATTTGCATCAAGACGCTATTTTCTACGATTTTTCAAACATATAACGTTTTTACACCAAAAATGACATGACATGACGTCACTAAAACGTCATTACCTCCTCAAAATTTGCACGAATTTCACAAAAATTGTAACACAAGATGAAGAATTGATGTACCATAAGGTACCAAAAGTTTCATTTTGATATCTGTCATAGTTTTTAAGTTATGGAGAAAATCCGGGAGAGGGGGTAAAATTTACCCCCCAGCGCCGCGCGGGTTAAAGGATGGGGAGGCGGGTACACCGGCTGACATTTTACAATATATTGAACGAACTACTTATGGTAGCGCAATATGACTACCATTACAACGTTCCAAATTGAGTGGAGAATGATTCTATGTGTTTTTTTATTTTTTTTCACGAAACAAAAATTATGAACACCTAGAATCATTATCCATTCAATTTGGAACGTTGTAGTGGTAGTCATATTGCGCCACCACAAGTAGTTCGCTCAATATATTGTAAAATGTCAGCCGGTGTACCCGCCTCCCCATCCTTTAACACGCGCCCTGGAGGGCCTCTGATAATTACTCGCCCTGGAGGGGGGCGGATTTCGCCCCCCTATGATCTCGAAAACCACGCAACGTAGCGACAAGCGGGAAACGACGTTAGATAGCTCGAGACAAGCTCTTTCGAAAGTATTTCGTTAATTTTTTTTTCAGGTCAATATTGAGGTCACCAGAGGTCATCAAGGGTCAGATTTTCAAGTTTTCAAGACTTTGGTTCGAACACCCCCAAATATCTTGGGAACTATGATAGTTAGCAGCAAACGTAAAAAAGCAATAGAAAGTCATTGGAAAATCCAATCGACATAGGTGCCCTCAGATTTGAGCTCAGGTCAATAGTTTAGGCTCCAGAGGTCATCGAATGTCAAAAAGGTGATTTTATTTTCAAAACTGTTTTCCGCAAATAACCTTTTACCTAATAAAGATAAAGCAATAATGTTTACCCCATCGCGTGTGTCTTGTCAAGGCGCTTCGAATAATATTCATGGTGATCGGGTTAGGTCAACTGTGAAATTTGACCTCAGGTCAAGGTCAAGTGGTGACCCAAGTTTGTCATGTTGCATATTGGGAGACGTGTCTCGACGAGACAAACATATTGGTACCGTTTTCTCTTCTCTATCTTCATTATGTCGATAGTTATTGATAAAACCGTGTTGGCGGTCACAAAATTGACCTGACCTTAGGTCACCGATATTATAAATCCGAGATAAACAAATTGTTGGTATCTATGACCTTATGAAGTCCTGCAAGATTGAAACCGATCTGCGTAAAACTGTGGCTGTGGTACTACTGCAAACGTTTTGGAGTTGAGATCATCACGTGACCTGGTCTGGTGACCTGACCTGAGATGACCTGGGGCCAAGAATTTTACATAATGCGGGAAGTTCATTTCTAAACAGGTATACAAAAACGGCGGCGCTGCGCGCCGCCGTTTTTGCGCTATCCTCGAAAAACCGGAGGGGTGGGCGGATTTCGCCCCCCCCCCTCCTGGGCGCGTGTTAACCCTCGCCCTACGGGAGCTTTTTTCACCTTCGCCCTACGGGGGGGGGGGGGGTGCTGACAGGCCCCCCTGTTAACGTCCAAACCAAGCAACTTAGAGCAATGCGGTAAGAACCAGAATGTTGCCTGTAATGAGAGGAATCTAACAATTTGTGATTTTGAGGTTTCAGGTCAACGGATGACCTTCCAGGTCAAGTGAATGACCTCGGATTTACCACGTCCAGAACAGCGATTTTGCTCTTCAGAAAACCTCAAAATGAGAAATTGATAAATGTAAATAAAAAAGCATGTTCCTAGACCAGTTTTGGCTCAGAAATACAGAAAGGGTAATTATTTGTTCGTATCTTGTCAAAAAAGTAAAAAAATATTAAAAAAATGACGTCATGAGTTTCTTACACTTATGGAGCCATCACTCAGTCAAAAATGAAGATATTACCTTGAAATTTGGTATGGGTATTGTTTGTCCTTACTTAGTTCTCTCACATGTATTCCGGTTTTTTTAATATCTCTGAAAATGTTGATTTTGTTGGGATTTTAAAAATAAATCATGTTTTTCTAATTTTAGGGGTCAAAAACCCAAAATTTTGACAATCCGAGATTTCCAGTAGATAAGAGAATGCCATTTTGTATCTTTGGTGAATTGCGTTGGCAATTTCCTTTACAGCTCTATTTTCTACCATTTTTCAAATATTTATCGTTTTTCACCAACATGACCTCATCAAAGCATGATTATCTCCCAAACTGCATACCAATTTCAGTTAAATTTTTACAACATACGTATAATCGTTGTAAACTCAGCTACCGAAAATGTCAGCAAGATGTACCGCATGTGTAAAAAGTTATTCAAGAAAAACCTCCCCGGGGGGGGGGGGGGGGCTGTCAGACCTCCCCATAGGGCGAGGGTTAAAGGAAGTAGTTCACCTTTAACATGAGGCTTGGACTGAGCTAGCAGATTTGTAGAGCAGATCTAAAAATGGGTTGTGGTGAAATAATTACCTCCTTACGTTAAGCAATTTCGACACAGCACTAGTGGGCACGGTTTCATGTCCGCTGGTCAGGGCCACGATCGGGACATGAACGCTCGCCGCCGGAGGCAGACACACTCTCTGGCACGTAGTCTCTGATCACGACACCTCGTTAATATCCGCTCAGCCGCCCGGGCGGCGCGGCGGCCCCTTGTCAGAGACTATACTTGGCGTCAGGCGGAGCGGGGCGGAGCCAGAACGCCAGCTGTCATCGTACGATTTCTCGTGAAATACAAAGATAAACTTACTTCTTTCTTCACATATATCCATCAGTTGTCCAAACCCAAGTAATATTCGTTGCTTTGAGCTCAAGATGCACCCTATGGTTGAATTTCAAGACAACTTTCAAGGTGACCTATTCCCTTTAAAGGGAGATAATCACCTTTTCCCACACAAATGGAGTTAGCACCTGAAATCGATAGACGAGGCCAAAATATGATGTAAATTCATCTCATTTTGCATATAAACATTCCTACCGAAAGATATTGACAGTTTCCTACTGATAAGCGATCCACGCTTATATCGGTAGGTACTCAGCAAGTACTCGATATAGCGAATTCAGCAAATTAATCTCCCTACTTGAATTTTTTGTTTAGTTCGAATGTTTTGTATGGATGGATTTCCGAGGTCAGGACCCGCGCTAAGCAGAGCTTGTAGTGCAGGTCCTGACCTCACCACCCGATCGCGCAATTCCTGTTGGCCGGCAGAATTTAGAGACGAAAGTTTTACGTGCCCGACATACCTGGACATGGTCCGCCCCGCTCACTGACGTCATCTGACCTTGAGTGCGACCTTTGCCACCGGCCACAGGCCATCCCAGTCAGGAGCAAATAGCGAGCGCCGAAGTGACTCGAAACCGGGCTGTCACTACCGGGATAGGTCAGAAATCCAGCGCTCTCCCGACTGGGCTACGTGGGCGGAATTTCTCCTACAAACCTACGCATTGCTATTTATCATGAACGTATGCAACATGTTTCCTGCACTCTATCTTTTGCAAATACGTGCCAATTTTTTATGAACAATCAACAATCATTTGAAAAAGGTCCATTGAAATCGGCAGTTTAGCTTGGCACCGGCCGGCCGGTGCCAAGCTAAACTACTGCGACCTATTTAGTGTCGGCGACTTGTTTACAAGTGCCCATTCAACAACGTTGAACAGATTGATGCAAAAGCGCCAGATGTTGCGCTTTCCAATAGTGGAGGGCAAATACCGATCATTTATTTTCCCAAACTTCCAACTTTTAATTAGGGAATAGTTTTATTTAATTCTTAAATTTAGATCACAACCTTTTAATACCATAACGGTAGCCAAATACATTGTTGCTAACAAAATCAAATTGTGATTATCTCCCTTTAACACGGGCGGCCGCGCGCCCGGCCGCCTTTTTGGTACCGGCAAGATGGCGGCCGGTGTTAGACCAGTCTTCCGGCCAATGCGCGTTCCATGTCTGTTTATGGTAATGGTTCGGCTGCCAACGACACCAGGCTGATGAAAATCGTGAATTTTCCCACAAGAGTTGTTACTGGACTTAGAAAGTACGATCACGTATCTCGCGCGCGGGGTGACCTGAACCTCCAAACGCCTCGTCAGATGTGTGATCTGCAAACGGTGATCGTCACTCACAAACCATGTTTTCTGAGTGAACCTGCGGATTTCGCCCCTTATTCCGTACCTACGCCGACGCGCGGACCTGTGAGCGTGCCACGCGACAGGAACGGAACCTGCGCCCGCCTGCCATGAAAACGGCGGCTGGACAGCGCTCCTTTGCTTACCGCGCGGCATCACTGCTGAACGCGCTGCCTGAGGACGTGAGAGGGATGGAACCGGCAGCGTTCAAGCGAGCCGCAAAGCCTCTCTTGTTGCAATAAGTGACTGTGATATGTGTGTGTGTACGTGTGGTATGTGTATGTGTGACTGTGTGTTTTCCCACCGTGACACTTTTGACTTTCCTACTGTTTAACTTCTTCGACTAAGGACACAGAATAGCCACGCTTTTATTGTGGAGTGTCTGCTATTGTCAATACAACACAATACAATGCATGTTATAGAGTTCAGTGAGCCATACTGATACGAAAACAACACGCTTAGCGCGGCTAGGGTTGTGTGTTCAGTGTTGAATCGTAGGTACCTACTACCTACCATGGTTTAATATTATTAATCCTTTATTTGGTTGAGTGTTCTTCTGATAGCATGGACAGTCCAATCTTTCAGTTTACCCTACGATGCATTCAATTATGAAAGCGTGGAATTTGTTTTTCAAGTAAATTGTGAAAGTGTGGAATTTGTTAAGAACAACACAAGTGTTAGTTTTCAAGTAAATTGTGAAAGTCTTCAGTGGTGTTCAGTGTTAGTTTTAAGAGCAATGTTCAGTGTTGAATCAGTTTTAAGAAAGGTGTTCAGTGTTGAATCAAGGTGTCCAGAGTAATGTCAGTTTACCCTAACAGACATTTGTTTAAGCGTGGAACTTGTTTTTTAAAGTAAATTGTGAAAGCGTGGAATTTTAAAGAACAACACGCTAGGGTTGTATGAAAAGTCCAATCTTTCAGTTTACCCTACCATACATTCAAAGCGTGGAATTTGTTAAGAACAACACAACAAGTGTGAATTTACCCTACCAGACATTTGTTTAAGTGTGGAATCTTACCCTACCAGACATTTGTTTAAGCGTCCGAGGAGCCGCCCGAGGAGACACCGCCAGGTACTTAATTTCCCTGTCAGCGCCGGGTACCCCAGTTAGTTATAGATAAATACGAAAAATTGAGTAACAGGATATTGTGCAATTTATCCTGTGTATATTGGACGTATGCGTCCAGAAAGCAGTGGACAGAAGTTCACTAATTTTCAGAATTCATAATGAAAATAATGTTTATTTTTTGTTTAATTTTACTAAAAATGAATTCCAAAATCACGCACACACGCACTATAAGTTTAGCTGCGTGCCGTATACTATAGTATACGGCACGCAGCTAAACTGCAAACATATGCATTGCTTAAAATGGCAGTCCCACTTCTAAAGTGGGTGCAGCGCACCTACACATAATGCGAGCGAGCCACATCAAGTCGCCACTTCACTTCAGAGACGACGTTTATTAGACAGCCTAGCGGCACTAAAGCACCGAACTCGCCAGTGTCGTACATCAAATGCACACATTTTACCCGCGCCCTTCGGTGGTCTTCCATGGGTAACTGCAAACCGAAAGCCGCAAGAACACATCATTGGTAATCCAGCGCAGTAATTGGATGAAACATTATCCAGCGCAGTAATTGGATGAAACATTATATCTATCTTAGGCTTCCTATGCAGGCCCTTTGTAGATGCAATGAGGATTGCGAAACAGTTTCCCAGACTGAACATCATATTTCTTCATCTTCTGCATAATCATTATTTGTAGCAAGGCTACACGGGAATCTAAGAATACAACTTTAGTATCAACATGTCAATGCTTTTCAGGTAAGCGAAAAGGGCAAAAAGGGCGAAAAGATACATATCAATCCAAACTCGAAACAAAGTGAAATTTTCATGAAACGTGTTTCTTTCATACCAGCCGGACACCTGACCAGACCATGCTCTTTCCAGGTGTCATGGATACGGAAAGAAGACCTGCATATACTTACTTTGGGGGCCTACAGCTACACAACAGATGATCGATTTAAGGTATGTGCTGATTCCGGAGGCTGTTCTTTTCCGTCATCGGTTGGCAGTTTTTGGTCAATAATTTATCACATAGACAGCCGCTTGTCAGGGATGACCTCTAAGAGCAGCTTTTGTTGTATTTGTATGCTACCTTAGTTGAGGTGGAGCGTAATTGGTTGGCATTTGTAGCTCACTTGGCAAAGTTCTGGGCTGCAATCATCACCAGGTCTGGCATGCTGGGCTCGAGTTGGTTCGGCGTCCGTGTTCTCCCCTAACCGGGATGACCTAAGGCCGATGACCAGGGCCGGGATGACCTAAGGCCGATGACCAGGGGCGGGATGACCTAAGGCCGATGACCAGGGGCGGGATGACCTAAGGCCGATGACCAGGGCCGGGATGACCTAAGGCCGATGACCAGGGCCGGGATGACCTAAGGCCGATGACCAGGGGCGGGATGACCTAAGGCCGATGACCAGGGGCGGGATGACCTAAGGCCGATGACCAGGGGCGGGATGACCTAAGGCCGATGACCAGGGCCGGGATGACCTAAGGCCGATCACCAGGGCCGGGATGACCTAAGGCCGATGACCAGGGGCGCAGCCAGACCTTTGGCAAGGGGGGGGGGGGGGGGGAAGAGGCACGACATCCCCAGGAGGCCCCCTCGGCCAAAGGTCCCCTCCCCCCAAAAAAAACGAAATGGTATCTCCTCGGATTTAGGCCTCTATATTTTGCAGGGGCCCTAAATGATCGCAAAATAAGTCGAACCGGCCCATGTTGAACAGACCCCATGCGTATATTGACTGATAAGTACGTAGTCTGATAAAAACAATTTGCGGCAACGGATTCCCTTTGTACCATGTGAAGTATTAACATGCGAACCGACGTGGGGTGCGGATATCCGCCAACCTGAGATTTGCGTAAATATTGGGAAAACGGCGGCGTGCAGCACCGCCAAACTTAGCATAACTATTTGGCCATCAATTATCCACATTGTGTGTATTTTTTTTTATCTCGAGTCATCTCAGGTCAGGTCAACAGGTCACGTTAAGTGACCCCACCTCCAAGCAAGTTTTCGAAAGTTTGTGGTCGTGCCAAAGTGATTGACCGAGCGGTTTCGAACTCGCATGACTTAACCCTCGCCAGTGCAGGGGGGGGGGGGGATAGATGCCACCCTCCCTCGGTTTTTCGGGAATAACTCGCGTAAATATCAACCGATTGCGATGAAACTTTCAGTATCCTACTTGTAAACAATTTAACACATATTCCGACTTTTTTAAGTTGTAGGTCACATGACCCGTGACCTTTGACCTGTTTTCCAGGTCATGTCAGGCGCAACTGGCGTCCCGTAGTATTGATCCTTGTAACTTGTGCAGTTTCATAGTGTTTGTTGTTCAGGAGCATATGCACATGTGTTTACAGGTGACAGTTGTGGTTCTAACTGAGATATTGACCCCAATTGACCTTTTCAGAGGTCAACCGAGGTCACTGACCTCCGATAACCGCATATTACTTTTTGGCTTCTGGGAGTTTCTAGGACATTTTGTGACGCTGATTTCAAATATGGGATCCATTTTACATAAGTATATGTTCCACTGGGGTCATGCGCCCCAACAGGTCAACCGAGGTCACTGACTTCAAATGACCTGACATGACCTGACATGACCTGACATGACCTTTTTGGAATTTGGCAGTTTCTAGGACATTTTGTGACGCTGATTTCAAATTTGGCACCTATTTAGCATAATTATATGCTCATTCGCGATTCTAGCTCGATTAAATTCAATTTATACGCATGTACAATGTTGTTGAATTTTGGGTCATTGACATGACCTTAGAGGTCACCTAATGACCCAGGACCTTACCTTAAAATCGGGTATCAATGGCTTCCTCCCGTGGCAAGCAACATGCTCGTTTTTGAGTCGAAGCTCTAGCCCAATTAGGGGCGAAACGCTAGGGGGGGGAGTCGTACCAACTTACATCTCGTGACCTTGCAAGGGGGTCGTACCCCTCTGCACGGTCACGCACTGATCGGACGCTGCACGGGCGAGGGTTAATAAGGCCGTAAGTACCTACAATTCGTTTATCTCGAATACTTCAGATCGGGGACCTAGGGCAGATCGATTTCGTGACCTCATCAATACAAGTAAATGGATACAAATGAAAACACGTATACATCCACAGACAATGCTTAAATTTGACCAGTTTTCACCAGATACACCATTATTGTGCCGTATGCAAAGACCCAAGTCACAATTTTGTTCTGTGACCTCTACAAGGTCAACTCAGGTGACCTCAAGGTCACGCGTGGTTGTTCTTCAATAACTCTTTGCCAAATCAAGGTAGAGTAATGGAGTTCTCAACATTGTGTTTGGCTCGTCAAGACGCGTTGATTGATGTAAAACTTGAACTTGACCTGATCTTGACCTGAGCACAGGTCAGGTGAATGTTTGGATATTACCCAACTAGATCATGGTTATACGATATACTATTCGATGCGTTTCGATGCGTTTCGGGGCCCTGACGACGACGTTTATCCCACGCGGGCCTTGCGCAAGCCCTGCATAGCATGCGCAACACACTTCTTAGTTAATTTTTTCAGTTCATGATATTTTATTAACAGAAAATTGCATACACAACGAAAAAACAATAGTGGATCGGTGCAAAAGCAACAACTTAAATCAAAGCGCCTCTTTTCCTGGCGCGGTACCTAACCCCCAAAATATATACAATCAATATAAAACTACGCAATATGGGCAACACAATTGAGTTACACGATTCAAATTAGGGAAAATATTGCTTTCCTTTTAATTAATTTAAAGACCAGTGACCTAAGTAATTACAAATATAAAGACAGTTTGCAAAGTTCCCCGTCAAAATGGTCCCTTGTCGCGCCTTACATTGCAGCAACTATAATATTAATATTTGTAATCAGGATTATCAATGCATAAATTATTCCTAGAACGAAGCTTGCAGTTAATCACATCGTCACGGTTGTCTGTGTTGTGTTGAGTAGTACTGCCAGTTATTTTATAGTTAGACCGGTCGTGGGTCCTGCCATTTAAGGTTGAAACACAGCTCTCTCGCACGCAAATCGTGTCTCGTACCTCCCATTGAAATACACGTAATACCTCCCGCTCGCGTCTCGTCTCACACCTCGCAGTGCCGCTGCGAAATCACGTTGAGATCCCGTCCCCCCCCCTCCATCGCGGGTCTCGCGGCAGCATCTATCTCGCATGCGAGAGAGTTGACTTTAGGTCGCGAGACGAGATTTTCGAGCGAGACGGCCCAGACGCGGGACGCGATTGCCTGCCAGACGCGACTTGCCTGCGAGACGCAAAATGTGCTGTGTTTCAGCATTTATACCGGCCGGCTGGACAGGCGTGACTACTGACTGACCCCGGCCGTGACCTTTCCCCACCACGGGCTGTAACTGCCCCGACATGCGCCGAGTAAGCTCGCTGAGAGAGAGAGAGAGTATATACAGCCAGCATCGATCATCCAGGGATTATGGAGGAGCCGGCAGCAGCAAACCGAATATTCTGCACCATGCGATGTTAGGTTCTGACAATCAGACACAAATACACCAATCGTGTTCACATGAGGAACACATTATCACACGGTAAATCAACTCAAGCTGCCATTTCGATAATTCACAAGATATACCGGGGGCGCCGGTTTCTGCCGACGCGAGTTCGAGGCCTGCAAAGTTTGCGCAGGGATCAGCGGCTAGATAGTTATGGCCTCGTTGAGTTTCAGTGGCATTTAAGATTCGGTCACGCCTACGGGCAGTTGGCATACATTGCTACTGGTGTGGGAGTCCGTCGATCAATTGTTTCTGGATCGGGTGCCGCCGATCTTTCAGCTATTCCATATGGAATCAATGGACATTAATACAGATTGGGAAGTTCCTATCCAATACAATGTGTGCCCTTTGTTTTACATTCATATAAAACAAGGCTGTCGACATTGTACGATGCGCAGTTCTATCATCCCAAACTGCGCGAATGTTGCTGAAATGTGTGCCGAGTTCCAAACCCGTTATGGATGACATCCGTGCACACGTTTGCATGGTCGTATTATTACGGCTCGCTCGTCCTTCCGTGGAGTAGGGGGAACATCTGAATATGAGCGGCACGGCCCGGCGCGGCCCGGCCCGACTCGACCCGACCCGACCCGTGGCGACGCTTTTGAGAAGCTCATATCTCTGCAACCGAACGTCCGATTGACACGCGGACTTCTTTGCTGTGTAGCCTCACCCGCCCTACCCTGTTTGAGACCAGAGCCGACTCACGTGTGTAACTATCACTGCGCGTCGTTTGTGCAGTGTTCGTCACAGGCCCACCAACCCCCAGCCCAGCCCGGTCCAGACCCATGAACACCAAGCCCAGGCCCGGACCAGGCCCGGTCAAATTCATAATATTGAGGCCCAGGCCCGGTCAGGCCCGTTCAGATTAAGCATATAATTATTTTCACAAAAATTGCAATAATTATCCTAGCATATTTACTTGTATACTATAAATGTGAAACAATTGTATTGTATTGTATATTGTATACATCATCGGGTCTCTCCACAATTGATTGGGTTATTCTTAGACCCTCGTCACATAGAAGGCAGACGTGGTTCATATACATGACTTTACATGACTAATCGTTCATCTAATCTGCTACTGCACTACAGGCTTATACTCTATGCACAATTCTACCTTAAACACAAATTTACATAGACTCATTCGAGACAGTCAATCGAGCAGACAATCTACAGTTACTCGGTGCTGCGAAGCGACTTGCGGACGTGTGACTTAAAGAGCCTCTGGGACATACCGGACACTCCTCGGTTGATGGCAAGCTCGTTATACTGTTTAGCAGCGCGGTACATGTACTGCCTCTTACCGTGGTTCGACTTTACACGAGACAGGGCGAGGTTATTTGACTGCCTGGTATCACGGCGAGCAATTTCGTGGTTGTACACCAGTGACGAACGGATAACGTCAGGTTTTCCGGTCGTCAGTATGCTATGCATCGAACAGAGGTCAAAGTGCATCACGTATTGATGCGCCGATAGCCAGCCTAGTTCCTCGATAACATCAGAGATGTGGTCGTATTTTCTTCGTCCTGATAGCACTCGGGCAGCGAGGTTGAACACTTTTTGGAATTTCGATATGTGAGTAAGGTTCGCACTGTCATACACTTGTGCACAGTATCTCACATGGGAGAACACCAGCGCATCGATGATCTTTGGTAGAACACTCGGTGGGAGAACCTGCTTGGCATTCAGTATGCCTATGAGTGTGCCGGTACATTTACCTACCACATGAGAAATATGATCCTCATAGGACAGATAAGGGTCCATGATAACTCCGAGGTTCTTAACTGTTTTGGAGCACTGCAGCGTTTGTTCCATAAACACGACGGACACTGGGTCCTTGAACTGGTAGATTTGGCGGCGGTCCCCACACAACAACAGCTCGGTTTTACTGGCGTTCACCAACATACCATTCTGCATGAACCACGTGCACATCACATCCAACACCGACTCCAGTGACCGCTTCATCTCATCCAGCCTAGCGCGAGGGCCCGTGATGGCCAGCTGGCTATCGTCGGCGTAGCGCACGACGGTGACGCGGAGGCCGTTGATGTAATGTGGGATGAAACATGCGATGTCATTGCTGAAGATGTTATATAATAATGAGAAAATTTTTTTAGAAAATATAATAATGAATGAAACAATGACCCCCCCCTGCTATGCTACCCCCCCCCCCCCCCCAAAAAAAAACACAGCAACAGCAACAGTGTGTTGCTGTGTAAGTGAACTGCTGGCTAACATATTTTAAAGCTGACCTGAGCTTGCGCGCATTACTCCAAAATTATCAGCCCAGGCCTGTCCAGAGCCCGGTGATTTCCTTAAAGTTGAGGCCCGGTCCAGGCCCGGCCAATGGCCCATAGGGCCAGCCTGGCCCGTGGCGAACTCTGGGCGCGTGCCGCGTGAGGGGTGTTGAAAAGTGTCTTCTTGCAAAAAAATGCAACGGCTGGGCCGATTGTGTGCAAATTTGGTGTGTCACTGTAGTTAGGGACCTTCAGCCGCCGCCTTCCTATAAGCCAGGGGTGAGGTGCCTCTGCACGTGTGCACTTGCATACCCCTATTCTATATCTCAGGAACGGCTGAGCGAATTGTGTTCAAATTTGATGTGTGGTTAGGGACCTCTCAGCCGCCACTTTCCCACAAGTCAGGGATGGGGTGCCTCTGGACGTGCGCACCCCTTTTTGTATCTCAGAACTACTTGCCCGATCGAGTTTAAATTTGGTGTGGTGTCAGCCGTCAGGCAACAGTACTAGCAAAGCAGCACCCTTCACACCACACGCATGTGATCACGTGCGTGTGGTGTGAAGAGGCCACTGAGGCGTTATACCAACCTCACCATACATTCCCTTCGTGCTCGCTCGTTAATCGCCAACTACGGCGCCTTACTGCTAATCAATACAAGAAAGGATCATATTTATGCTTCACGGACACTTCGAATCAGGATATTTCAGCGAATTAGACAAATCCTAAGCAAAGTGTTTGGATGGCTTTCCACATCGTAAAATGCTATATGATGACGAATTAAGGTATATGCACTACACAGGCCGCAAACTTTGTAGGCCGGGGGCATACCGGCACGCACTACTCGTCGTTCGCTAGTGTGCTGTTTGTCTGCGAGTGGGATATCAAATGAATGTATCAAAATTTTATCATTCAAAATCAATCTGATGTTTTCACTCTCAACATTCTTCGAGCGAAATCCCAATCTGTGCCGCTCCGGACAAACACACGGCTGTTCCACGCAATATGTCCCGTCTTCACAAACAAGTTAACTGCCGAGTTTTTTTTAAATTGATTCTGATAATTGCGTTTTGCGCCACTCTATTATCCTGCCGACAGAACTTCTCAAACCCATTGTGAAAATCCCTTCCGTTGTCTCTCCTCATTTTCCCGTGCCGGGTCAGTTTTTGTTTGCTTCTTCTGTGGAACCCCCACCTCTTCTAACACAGCTCACGCCGTTTGCTGCCATTGCTGAGCAGTGTTCCTGCCTGGCCGGCGGCTGGCCGGCGTCGGCCGACAGTCGTACGCTGATGGAATATCGATTGTGACGTCACAAATCATTCATTTCCAAACGACGTCAGCAGGGGTAATTAGCACTGACGGCGGCGGCGGCGTGGTCACCTGTGATGGGCAGAGACACGAACATCAGACATGAACATTGATTGTGGAACGTTCGGTGATATATTTACAATCATTGGGTAATATACCTTTGAGACATGGCTTTGCGAATATATGGCACCAATGAAGTTCCAGCCTGATATTTCGTTAGTTTGGTATAGGGAAAATCGAGGCATGTTATTGGTCTATTCTGTTCCAAGCGGGAAGCTACTGTTAAATATATCCATCGTACCACTACTGCTACTTCAGTTCCGTGAAGTTTAAGCCCAGGCTACACTATGCGTGATTTCCTGAAAACCACGTGCGTGTTATCCGTGTTGTCGGGATTTGTGTGACAGAGCAAGTTCAGCTGATAGTAAATGCATTGGGTGAGCTACACTGGCACATCACGCAGATCCCGGATGAAACGTCAAGGAAATTCCGCAGCCACGTCACGGACGGAACGATGAAAAGTTCAAAATTCTGAACTTGTTGTCGTGTTTTCCGAGATTGCGTGTTGCAGGGTTTTTATAATTTCGTTTGATTTCGCGTATTGTGGTCTATACTAGACCTAAACTTGAATAAATTGTGCTGAGTATCGTGGCGGAAGATGAATGAAGAAGCGTTTGAGCAAATTGTGAGTGTCGAAACTTGTGTTGAAGCTGGTAGATATTTATGCAGTGGTTTATCGATTACAAAAATGCAGTGGTTTATCCATTTTCCTTGCGTGATTTGCTTGACCGGCAGATCCCGGACGTCAAGGAAGTTCTGCAAACACGGAGAACACGCGCGTGATTTCCTTGACAAATCACGCATAGTGTAGCCTGGGCTTTAGGGTGCGTCGTTCCATGCTTTTTTTTTATCCCCAGTTGATTTTAATAACTTTCGAAATTTCGCTGTACTATACTGTTCAAAATTGTTCTGTTACCCGCTGCCGGACTTGCTCCAGAAACTGATTGCGCAGAAGGCTCCGGTCCATTCCATCGCACACACGGCTTCTCTTCTGCACTTGCGTGGGACAGGCTACAGTTTTGTCAATTCTTCCCGAAAATGTCCCTTGCCAGACTTCACATGGTCTCGACCACACCTCGCCTCTCGGCTTCTACCATCCATATTCGTATGAACATGTTTGCGCAGGGCTTTACGGTCGCTTCACTTTGGGATTGTTTTTGAAACCATAGAGAAACCGCGCATGCATTCGGAACCCATCCAGCTCGTTTTCGTGGCACAAACATCTTCCAGAAATGTCACGGGAGGCTCCTGGCGCCATACGGTGCAGTCATTATCATCAGATGCACACTCAGGCCTACTATTCACGTAACCACTGCGGGCTGTCTGATTCCGGTTAGGTAATGACCGGTCTGCCGTCAATCAAGTGGGCCTCGTTATACCGGCCGGATGTCTGCAGATGATGCATATGCAGGACGCGTTTGGTTATGCTCAGTGGGGGGGGGGGGGGGGGCTGCGTTGCCTCGGCATGCGCAGAAGCGTCTTGAGAGACCGGGCGCCCCTCCTTATTCGACGACAGGGTTTCGCCAGCATCCTGGCAAAATGAGCGCCGCAATAGCATAGTTGAGGTGTGACGTGATTAGTGCAGCTTTATATACACCTGCATAAATGCAAATGTTATTGAATTATGGTAACTTTTGTTCAACGCTGGATATGTTGGATAATTACTATGTGCATTATGCAAATGCATTTTCACTATCAGTGCCTGTATTTAATAATAGCTAAGTTCATTTTAATTGCCTGTCAAACCGAAACTGTGGCGCATTCTTCAAATTGAATGATGCAGGGAAAGTTTATTTTCATCCTTCGCTTTTCATTATGTGTTAGTATGTCTCAAAACGCATCACCAAGGTCATAGATACCCTCAACACGAACGACGAAATCCCACATAATCAGCTTAGTGCAGGCTCTACTGTAATAACAGTTTCAATAATATCCGAAGCTACAAACTCCTGCCAACATGCAACGGCGCTGAGGTTAGAAACCCTGGAAGCAACCCTAGAAACAATGTGTTGTTCATTTGACAGTGTGGCGTTACACAATTTCACCTGTCAGTTCAAATGCGACTATCCAATACTATAGTGCATATAAGGTGCTCTATGTACTCGCAAATTGGTGGTTAGTATTCCGTCAACTACTTGTCATAACGATATCAACATTTGTCGCGATTAGCATGTGGCACATTGCCAAGTCCAAGATTACAGCTAGATCACACGCTATGTGGCACATTGCCAAGTCCAAGATTACAGCTGGATCATACGCTATGTGGCACATTGCCAAGTCCAAGATTACAGCTGGATCACACGCTATGTGGCAGGAATGATATTTAGTGGAAATGGCTTTAACATTGACGAATTGTGTATGTGTTTTTGCTTCGAATTGGTTCTGCTATTCACCGGTAATGTGTTTTTGCATCAGTACTATCAACCCAGGTAGACCATACGGCATAATCATGAAGTATCCAAATTTAATACTTTATGTAGATTGTTACTTAACCCGTGCCCAAGCGCTGGGGGCAGAATCTGCCCTCCCGGATTTTCTAAATATCTTGAGAACTATTATGGATATCGACGTCAAACTTGCAGACCTTATTCTGCATCCATTTTACATGGTCTCACATAATTTCGATGCAATTTGTCGAGTGCTTCGGGAGATAATGACGTTTTAGTGACGTCATGTCACTCCATTTTTGGTGGAAAAACGATAAATGTTGGAAAATTCGTATAAAATCGAGTTTTAAAGTAAACTGCAAATACAAAACGCCAAAACAAAGGAACTTACATTTGCTAATGGCTATTTTATTTTGTATTCTTATAGTTTTTGACCCCCCAAAAATGCAAGAACTGATTTTTGTTTGAAAATTTGCACAAAATCAAAATTTTGAAATATATTAAAAAACGGAATAAATATTGGAAAACTATATATGGACGATGCTTAAAACAAATTTCAAAGCGATATCTTTATTTTTGACTGACTTATGACTCTTTAAATATGAGTAAGTCATGGCGTTATTTTTTTAATTGCATTGTTTGGCTTTTACTAACCAGATACAGATAAATAAACGCCGCCACTATATTCCAGGGGCAAAACTGGTCTAGGAACTTGCATTTCATCAATATTAATTTATGTCAGAATTTGACGTTATGTGATCTGACCTTTTTGTATTTTATTTCTTTATTTTTATACACCGCCACCCATTAATAGGTGACCAGGAGTGCCCCCGCCCTCGATCCCAACGACGCACGACACCTTAAGGTAAAACCAGAGAATATAAGAGAAAATGTCGCGGCACTCCTAGCTAAGAAATGGAAATAAACGTAAAACTATATGAAGAGAGGTAGTTTGTGTGGTGATATAAAATAAGGCGGAAAGTAGTCATTGTTGAAAACAGCAAATGACTGCCCCTCCCCCACCCCCCCCCCCACCCCCAGCTACGTTCCAGGATATGCATTCACGGTGTTAGTAAAGGGGATATCAGTCACACAGGGCGGAGGACAAATTATGGTCTATTTTCAAGCTTTTCTTGCTGCTGCTTCGTGGACCCTACTCAGCTAAGCGTAGCTTGTTGCTGAGTAGGGGTCCGGAAGCCAGCGCCAATGAATGGGTATATACCTAATAATACCTTATGATAATATATATGGTATCATATAGTAGGAAATGATAATGGATCGTGTGTGGTTAATATATGACAGGAGAGGTGATTATGTTATATAGGACAAATATGAAATCCGAGAATACATAATATTGTTCTTATGCAATGATTATGATATATGTATATATATATATATATATATATATATATATATATATATATATATATATATATATATATATATATATATATATATATATATATATATATATATATATATATATATATATATATATATATATATATATATATATATATATATATATATATATATATATATATATATATATATATATATATATATATATATATATATATATATATATATATATATATTATATATATATATTATATATATATATATATATATATATTATATATATATATATATATATATATATATATATATATATATATATATATATATATATATATATATATATATATATATATATATATATATATATATATATATATATATATATATATATATATATATATATATATATATATATATATATATATATATATATATATATATATATATATATATATATATATATATATATATATATATATATATATATATATATATATATATATATATATATATATATATATATATATATATATATATATATATTATATATATATATATATATATATATATATATATATATATATATATATATATATATATATATATATATATATATATATATATATATATATATATATATATATATATATATATATATATATATATATATATATATATATATATATATATATATATATATATATATATATATATATATATATATATATATATATATATATATATATATATATATATATATATATATATATATATATATATATATATATATATATATATATATATATATATATATATATATATATATATATATATATATATATATATATATATATATATATATTATATATATATATATATATATATATATATATATATATATATATATATATATATATATATATATATACATATATATATATATATATATATATATATATATATATATATATATAATATATATATATATATATATTATATATATATATATATATATATATATATATATATATATATATATATATATATATATATATATATATATATATATATATATATATATATATATATATATATATATATATATATATATATATATATATATATATATATATATATATATATATATATATATATATATATATATATATATATATATATATATATATATATATATATATATATATATATATATATATATATATATATATATATATAT
>JAXIVJ010006227.1:0-52500 GCA_036785665.1 Chirona hameri
CCGTCTTATCCCAGTCCGGCAGATGTTGATGCTTCTCAATATGCATTACGAACGAAGACTGTGGTCCTGTGATGGCGAATGTCTGTTTTATTGTTCATTTATCCTCTTCTTTGTTCCCCGATACGTTTCTCCAAAGTACGCTTTCGAGCATCCACTGCATGGTACTTTGTAGACAACACTATCTTTACTTTCTGTTCCTCTTCTTCCCTTGATCATTTCACCGATTTTGGAACCCGTTTTTTCAATCAGTTGCACGCCCGCTTTCCTCAGAACTCTTGCTATAGCTTGCGTTTTGCCACTGCCTGGAGCCACTATGATTTTTTGATATAAAATCATGATGTACACAGTCTTTAGGAGAAAACGAACCGAGAAGACTATATACACTATTTGTCAGCGCACAGTGAAAGGGTGAAATCAGGGGTAGGTAATTGGGTTTTTCTACGTGCATATCGCATATGCAGTGATGAATATCTGGACGCCGAAATTGAACATATTTTCGATTCTATTCATGAAGCTTAAATATCCTCGGGCATTCTTAATTAGATGTCTACGAAAAGCAAAGAAAATAAGAAGGGGCTCCGGCGTCTACACGGACCCGGTCCAATCAAAAAAATCATAGTGGCTCCAGGCAGTGGCAAAACGCAAGCTATAGCAAGAGTTCTGAGGAAAGCGGGCGTGCAACTGATTGAAAAAACGGGTTCCAAAATCGGTGAAATGATCAAGGGAAGAAGAGGAACAGAAGTAAAGATAGTGTTGTCTACAAAGTACCATGCAGTGGATGCTCGAAAGCGTACTTTGGAGAAACGTATCGGGGAACAAAGAAGAGGATAAATGAACATAAACAGACATTCGCCATCACAGGACCACAAGTTCGTTCGTAATGCCATATTGAGAAGCATCAACATCTGCCGGACTGGGATAAGACGGAGATCCTCTGGAGCGGCAAAGAAAAAGAAAACGCAAGGCCGTAGAGGCGGCTGTGATCGCGACATTGCCCAATATTAATTCTAAACGAGGGGATTACACATTAGCTCCAATACTAGCGAGATATCTTTGGGAGGAACAGATTAATGTCACGTGATTTGCATTCAATTTTGCATTAATTTCAAACCTATAGCGCCGTGGATCGTCTCCATTGTATCGATTGTTTTGTGTATCTTTTATGTACTGATGAAGATGTAATATCGAAACGCGTCTACATAATATATATTTATTTATTGTTGTCCATTATTGCTCATATATATATTATATATATAATATATATATATATATATATATATATATATATATATATATATTATATACTATATATATTATATATATATATATATATACTATATATATATATATATATATATATATATATAATATATATAATATACTATATATATATATATATAGTATATATATATATATATATATATATTATATATATATATATATATATAATATATATATATATATATATATATATATATATATATATATATATATATATATATATATATATATAATATATATATATATAGTATATATATATACGTATATATAATATATATATAATATACATATATATATACTATATATACACACAGCTGACTATTGTCACAGTTGCCTCAGAGTGAGCCACAGCCTCAGGGTGGAGGACGTACACACAGCTGACTATTGTCACAGTTGCCTCAGAGTGAGCCACAGCCTCAGAGTGGAGGACGTACACACAGCTGACTATTGTCACAGTTGCCTCAGAGTGAGCCACAGCCTCAGAGTGGAGGACGTACACACATTATGCGGGCGGCCGCTGTCCCCACCAGTGGCGTACCCATAATTCAACTCTAGGATGGGGCGATTTTTGATCAGAGGGGCATAAAGTACCCCACTAAAACAAAAATCTCCGGATTTGGCCCACTATATTTTCAGAGGGCATATTTTTATCACTTTTTTTCTTAAAAATAAATAATAATAGTCTTTTTCTCTCTCGAAATAAGGGCCCTTCGGGCCCTATGGGGCACATACGGCCAAGAGCCCTCGATGGGGCTCTTGGCCGTATGTGGCCGTATGGGTACGGACCTTCATTGTGGGGGGACAATTTCCCGTTTGCCCCCCCCCCTTGGGTACGCCTATGGTCCCCACGTACCGTGTCGGTCGTGCTGAGCGGCTGAAAGTCCAGAGAGAACACCGCCCGGTACTTCCGGCGGCGGTGATCTGTCGCAACAGTGACGTCACGCTGGCAGCCGTCCGTCAGCTGACTCTCCCTCCCCCTCTTGGGTACGCCTATGGTCCCCACGTACCGTGTCGGTCGTGCTGAGCGACTGAAAGTCCAGAGAGAACACCGCCGGTACTTCCCGCGGCGCTGATCTGTCGCAACAGTGACGTCACACGCTGGCAGCGTCCGTCAGCTGACTCTCCCTCCCCCCTTGGGTACGCTCTATGGTCCCCACAATACCGTGTCGGTCGTGCTGAGCTGCTGAAAGTCAGAGAGAACACCGCCAGGTACTTCCCGCTGGCCGGTGATCTGTCGCAACAGTGACCGTCACGCTGGCAGCGTCCGTCAGCTGACTCTTCGTCTGCACGTAAAACACCTGTTCATCGCGTACTGGAACATCTGTCAACGGACACGTGTCGCTCAATACGTGCACCTGGCCCTGACTGATGGCGACGAGGCCTTATTTTGAGCGATTTGGACCGTCGTGGCCAGTCCAGTCGGAATCCTAAATGTCATTGGTCATCCGCATTGCAGGCTCATAATTATACTGAAAATGTGACAGAGCAAATTGCAAATATATTTAATCCAGCAAACGTTGCATAAAATGGTGGAGAGATTCGAAACCCATAAGGCAAAGTGCAGGAATTAGAACCTGGTAAACCACACTGGCGTTGTATCTAAATTACATTCTGTTGCAGATCATTCAATGAGTTATGTTTAAAGGGACACTCCCACCTTCCCAAAAGTTGTCAAATGTACGCCGCTTGTGGTGCAAAACTATGAAGTAATTGCTGCCGAACACGATTATGACATTTGTTTCTCGCAACTAGTGCTCAGTTTCATAAGAAGTTAAGTTTTAATATTTGGGTGATGACGTCACGCTGAGCTTTAGAGAGCTATACAGACATCATTTACGCTGCCAAAGTATGGCACAATTATTTCGAGACAATTCTGGCGCTTTGAATACAAAACAAACCAACTACCCAAACTATTTGAAACACGCAAATATCTCCAAGTCTAACCTTAAACAAGTCGACTCTCATCACCATTTGGTAAAGGAGATGTGACGTCATCGGCCTTTAGACCCTATTCAAATACACGTGGGGTTTATTCGTTACAATTGTCAAGACCAAGCTCGAATTTCTTTTTTATTATACCTATGCGGTTGTTTTAACTGACTACCCTACTTAATTTCAATGCAAATCCGACAACATGGCTATCTCAACTCAAACTAATGTTAAGGTGGGAGTGTCCCTTTAACCCGGCATTGACTGGGGTCTCAGCCGAACGCCATTAACTGAGGGAGGGGGGCGGCGTTAAACGCCCCCCCCCTCGTTATCTCCGAACCAATGATCGCAGTGAGACACGCAAGGCGGCATTCGAAAGCTTTCAATGATTCAAATATAAAGCATACTCAAAAATGTCCATTGAGGTCACATGTCAGATCACGGTCAGGTCAAAGGTCAAAATCGACGTATTTGAGTGTATGGGCCATACTCTCCATCTCAAAGTCATCGATTGCGACCATGCCAGGGGCGGCAGATTCGGGTGGGGTGGGGGGGGGACAGCGGGGGCAGCCGCCCCCGCTGGCAAATCAAGCGGGCAAACTATCTTTTTGCCCCCCCCTCCCATCTTCCGTAGTCAAAAATGACATATCCTTTACCATACAAATATGGTAAAATGACGAGCATTGCAAATTTAAAAAACAAAAGAAAAAAAATATACTTCATATGGCAGTAAAATATAGGTAGCATGTCCTGAGGCAAAAGTGACGCAACGCAAGTTTAAACAATATTAGTAATCTCAGTATATAGCAATATAGCATGTTATACAATTACATTATATGGATTGGAACAGTGTTAGAATTATGATTCAATCTTTACAGCTGAAGCTAATTGCTAAAACATAATTTGCACTCCACGTCTATATGCGCCGCAGGGGCGGTTCCGGGGGGAGGGGGGGGGGGGGGCAACGGCCATGCCCCCCAAGACCGTTCAAAGGGGGGGAGCAAACTATGTTTTGCCCCCCCACCCCCCCAGACGTGAAGTCTAATACATGCCTATATTTGCGTTTTTAGAACAGTACTGAGAAAATGTGGCAAAATTTGGTGTTTTTCAAATTTGGAGGCGCTGCGCGCCGCTGTTTTCCCGCTATTCTCGAAAAAACATCAGGGGGGGGGGGGGGGGGGCCAAATGACAAATAACCCCCACTAGGACGAGGGGTACGTTTATTAAGTTTAACAATTATCACGTTTACAGGTGTCCTTATTTCATTATTTTTATCCAGCAGCCATTTCGGACAAGCAAGAATAGAACAATCGGTCCAAATATTTTTTTTCTTCTTGTAGGTCCTTCCCGTCCTTCCGGTTACAACGGCGGAGGCGGAGAGGGTGTTCAGTAAGGTGGAGAAGACTATCCTCTCTCCGAGCGACAATGACCGAGCTCCGGATGGAGGCGCTGATCATGTGCGAAGCCCACCGCGAGACCTATAGGTCTGACATATACGGATGGCATTATAATGTCATCCGTTAGCGAAGTCGTTGACTTCTTTGCGCAATCAGGAAGTCGCCAGCTATATTATTTCTGGCTGCCGCTGCCTGGCTGGCTGCCGCAGGTTTCTGCCATAGACTGCATGGCAGTAGTATGAGCAATGCAGCGTTCATCGTAGTAGGTATTGGTTACTTCGTCTGTGTGTGTCGTATCTATGGACCCGCCGATATGCGCAAATGGCCTCGAGGTCCGGGAGCAGGGACATATTTTTTTCAAGAATCTGGCAACGGAAGTTGATCATCCTATCCGTATGCGGTGTATGTGTATCCGTATGTGGTAGTAGGGGTATAGATGGGTAGCTAAAGTTTCTTGAAATGCATATTGAATTTGACGCCATGATCGGGTCATCTGTATTATTGTTTTGAATGGCGGAAGTGCGACTGGTTCGATCATGTTTGACGTCCTCGCCTTTAGCTCTTTTTATCGGAGCGCAGGAGATAACAACGCCAAACATTGGTGCACCGAAATGCGTATTCATTTTTCCGGTCGGACCATCCCCTCGGTTTACTATCCGAGATTCGGAGTTGGAAATTCTGAAGAAAAACTGCCATTTATGTGATGCTCCAAGTATCGTTTTTAATTTCTATGGTAGCTTCTTTCCACTAACATTTTTTCCCTTGGCCGCAACAAAAATGTTCAAATCTAAGATACTCTTGTTTTTTTTTGCAAGTGTCGTCGAACCCTGTATCAAGATGTAGTTAGCCCCGAAGACGAACGCATGGATCCGTCCTTGCTCTTAAGGGCAAAGCCGAATTGATTCAGCGCACATTTTTCATGTTTTTTCCCTTGCGGTTTTTGTTTCCCTTGCATGTTTTTTCCCTTCCTTTTTAGATATCCCAAAAGGTCGAAAAGCTAAACAAACAAAAAATCATTAGAAATCGTGTGGTTGCAAAATAAAGTGGCCCAAATCCGGGGATATTTTCGAAATTGGGGGGACCTAGGTAAGATCCGCTCAAACTGGTCCCCCCAAAAAAAAACGTCCGGCTGGACCCGCCCTTGATGCGCCGAACATATTAACAAGGAACGACTTCAATTTTGAAACATCAATATTTGGCTGCTGAAAACGGGTCTTGTTTTCTGGTAGCTATTACATTGCAATTGTATGTTACCCTAACTTAATTTCCGGGCTCTGATAGATCGCCACTCTAAATCACGATATATCATCATCATCACCTTTAATTTTCCTTCAAATCCTTCAACCTATGCGTTTAAGCTATATGACTACGTGAACTGAATCAGAGACGTAGGCCACGGGGGCTATGCAGGCCCCCTCCCCTGAACGATCCAGTTTACACTATATAAAATGGGATTCCGTCAAGCTTTAACATTATGTCTATGGGCGTTTCATGGAAAGAATTGAGTTTGAAATATCTCCGACTGTCCCCCCCCCCTCGGCAGGTGAAAAGGTATTGTGGCCCCTCCCTGAGCAAAATCCTGGTTACGTGCCTGAACTGAATTGATCGAAGTCTCCCTCCCATGTCAAAATAAAATCCGCGGCCACTGGACCATGCTAACCCAAAGTGCTCTCAAAGGTATGATACACATACCGCATGAGCTAAAGCAAGATTGTTGGCAAAGGTCAAGGTCAAGGTCAGGTCACAAATGGTCATTATGCGCAAAATATCTACGAAAGTCATGGAACACATGTTTTATGAGTTATTTTCCACGTATAATTTGATAGTGATAGCCATTTTACCACCTGACTTAACCCTATTTGTAACAGGGGGGGGGGGGGCGGATTCCGCCCCCCCCCCCTCATGTTTTTCGCAGATATCTCCAGAACGGCTGGGAGCAAGCCCATGAAATTTTGGGACTTTTCATAGAATTGAATACCGCATTTGGAGTGAAAATTTTGAGTTCTTAACCTGAACAGAGGCGGTTCCAGGGCACAGTTTTGGGTGAGTTCGGAGACGACATTTGGCGATAATACGGAAATGCGATCTTCACGGTTTCTTCCTAATTGCCTCAAGCATGAAGGAGTTACATCGGTTTACGGTGATTGCAACAAGTGCAAATTAGTTGATGTTAATGAAATATCATACAAATTGCATGGCAGAGGCGGTTTCAGGGGCTTGAAAATGGGGGGGGGGGGGTCCAGGAAGTATTCAATGCTTGGCGGGAAGCCAATAGAGCGATGTAAGGGGAATTTATAGCTATCAAGATGTAAAAGTTAGCTTCTGCTTCCATTACTTGCATAATTTATTACATATAAAGTTTCAGGGGCGTGTTCAGGCACATGAAAAGGGGGGTGACTGGCATGGTGATGACGATATGCCAGCGATAACGGCGCAATAGGCGTTTAGCTTATAATGATATATGCACATATGAGGCCAGAAAAGGGAATAATTTTTGTTTTGCAGAGGCGCGCTCAGGAATGGAAGAAAGGGGGTCATATTTTTGCAAGGAAACTAAGAGGCATGGGCGTACAATGACCTAACACACTGCAGTTTTCGGATGAAACACGCACCACAGGCTACTCTACGAACGATTATAAGATAATAGGCGAGTCCAGGTAGGGTAAAAGGGGGGCAAGCAATGTTAATTGAAGTTGTAAGTGAAATAGTCACTGTTGACTAGTTAGTATCATAATAGCGGCTAATATCCTTATCAAAAGGTCTTGCGCCGCCCCATTTTGGATCCTGGATACGCCTATGATGAAGTACAACATGCAAAAAGAAACTATTTACGATCAGTAACATATTTATAGTGCTGGGTAGCAACTTGTCTGCGGTTAATATTTTTTTCCCAATTTGACCTCCCTTTTTCACTAACCTGGTACCGCCTATGGCAAAAATATGATTAATATCTGTTTTGTCTAATATCACAATCACATACAATTTCATTTATAAAAAAAACACATCAAAAAATGGTTTTATTACGCATTTACTCCACCCCCATATTGAGTGACCTGCACACGCCTTTGATCTTTTAATTTTCAAACGTCACCGTCATATATCAATTTCCAATTAAATCTCTATCGATTCCTTTTAGTTGTTTTAAAATCGGTCGATCAACATCGGTCGATCAACAACATATGTTGGATCAAAAATACCACTAAAATATGTAGTTTTTGCCCCCCTGTTGCCTCCCTATCCAAAATTTAGATTTTTGTATTATTTAGAAATGTAGATCGTGTTGAGGGGAGCCAAATACCGTTTCATTTTTTTTTAATCGTATGGGTAGATCTCGAGATCTCCGGGGGGCGGGGGGGGGGGCGGCGGAATCCGCCCCCCCCCCCTGTTACAAATAGGGGTAGCCAGGAGCCTGTTACAAATAGGGTTAATGTGCGTGAAGTTAGTGTCAAGTGCAGGTCAAGGTCCGGTCACAAGGTCAAAATTAGAAATTGATCAATATAAAAAGGCATGTTTCTAGACCAACTTTGTCGCAGAAAGACAGTGCTGACATTTATTTGGCTCTGTATCTGGTCAATAATAAAAAAGGCAATTAAAAAATTTGACGTCATGAGTTACCCATACTTTAGATGCCATAAGTCAGTAAAAAATGGTGATATAATTTTGAAATTTGGTATGATAGCTGCAGGTGGTTCTCTGACATATATTCCGGGTGTTTGAATATCTTTGAAACAATTATTTTGTGTTCATTTTTTCACACAAAAATGGGGTGTCAAAAACTTGTTCTCAAAAATCCGAGATAGCCATGCTGTAGCCCTTGCTATTTGCTATCTTTCGAAGTTTTTAGATTGCATTTGCTCAAAATAGGAAATTTTTACGGTGTGTTAAAGTTTAGCTGATTTGGTGTCAAACTCGTGTGTAGTGACGTCACTAAATTCGCTATATCACGAGAAGAAAAACTCGTCGAAATTGCTTCATTTTTGCACAGAACTCGTAAAATCGATATAGAAGAACAAGAAGGTACCCGCAGTTTCACGTTGATAGCGCTATTGGTTTTTAAGCTATTACGAAAGTTCATCAGCCCCCCCCCCTCAGTCAATGCCGGGTTAATACCTACCCAGGCGCCAGCCAATGGTGCATTGTTGCACTGACAATATGCTAAAATGAAGATGATAATACCCCGATATGACCGAGGAAATTTTTTTTTAAGCTAAGAATATTTACATTTCATCAGTGCGATTATTTTACGCTACTAAGCTTATGAAGACCATCCCAAATATTTGTCCTCTAAAAATAATTTAGTTGCATCACCGCCAAATTTGGTACAGGTGTTCGGGCCAAGGGCGTAGTCAAGGGGGAGGTCAAGGGGGCCATTACCCCCCCTTCCCCTGGAGGCCAGGCGGGCCCCTCTGGCGACCGAGCGAGGGCCCCAGTGTTTTGGATGGTGTCAGGCACCCGCAAAACGCCTTACGTCGCATAAAAGAACGCCCACGAACCTAAACAAATCGTAACACGGATAAATAACAGCTCACTTGCTTGTCTGTTAAATGCATTTTTATGTAATTACGTACAAAAGGGCCCCAGCCAGTGTTGAGAGGGCCCTCTACCAGCTTTTAAAGGGCCCTGCCGATCTGCAGATGGCCCATGCCGGCATTTAGAAGGCGCCTGTCGGTTGTAGAGGGCCCTCTGTCGGCCTTTATAGGGCCCTGCCGTTCTGTAGAGGGTCCCTGCCGATCTGGAAAGGTCTCTCTGCCAACCATAAGATGGCCCTGCCGATCTGTAGATCGACCTGTCAATCTGTAGAGGGCCTCTGCCGGCATTTAGAGGGCCCTACCGACCTGTAGAGAGCCCTCTTCCAGGCTTTATGGGCCCTGTCGATCTGCAGAGTATCCCAGCCAATCTGTAGAGGGCCCTCTGCTGGCCTTTATAGGACCCTGCAGATTTGTAGAGGGCTCTCTGCCGGCCTTTAGATGACCCTGCCAGCATGCAGAGGGCCCTCGTCCAGCCTGTAGGGGCCCTGTCGATCTGCAGAGTGTCCCAGCCAATCTATAGAGGGCCCTCTGCCGACATTAAGATGGCCATTCCGGCCTTTAGAGGGCCCTGTCGGCCTTTAGAGGGCCCTTTTGGCCTTTAGAGGGCCCTGCCGGCCTTTCGAGGGCCCTGCCGATCTGTAGATCGTCCTGCCAATCTGCAGAGGGCCTTCGACGGCATTTAGAAGGCCCTGCCGACCTGTAGAGGGCCCTTTTCCAGCCTTTAGGGACCCTGTCGATCTGCAGAGTGCCTCAGATAATCTATAGAGGGCCCTCTGCCGACATTAAGATGGCCCTTCCGACCTTTAAAGGGCCCTTCCGGTGTTTAGAGGACCCTTTCGGCCTTTATGATAAGGGACTTTAGGTAAAAACTTTTTACCTTTCATTAGGTAAAAAGTTATTTGCGAAAAACTGTTTTGCCAAAACAAAAAACAAATACATTTGATGACCTCTGGAGCCTAAAATATTGACCTGAGCTCAAATTTGAGGTCACGAATGGCGATGATATATTTCAAGAGCTTTTGATCGTTTTTTTTCTTCTCGTTTGTTCCTAGCTATCCCGAGATATTTGATATTTGGGGGCTCCCAGATATTTGGGGGCTTCTGGAGCGAAGTCCTACAACTGGAAAATCTTACCTTTGATGACCTCTGGTGACCTCAATATTGACCTGACCTAAAAAAGACAGATATACCTTCGATAGAGCTTGTCTCGAGCTATCTAACGCCGTTTTCTGCTTTTCGCTACGTTGCGTGGTTTTCGAGATTTTGTTTTGTGGGGGGCGGAATCTGCCCCCCCCCCTCTGGGCGTGTAATTATCAGAGGCCCTCCAGGGCGCGTGTTAGGATATGACTCTATCGTGTTGTAAAAACCCCTCGTATCACAATGTGGTGTATTTTTCAAGAAAATGTATAAGCAAAAGGTGTCCAAACCTTTCTGTAAATAAATGTTACATGTTAAAATGTTAATGTTAAATGCAGTATGTTACTTCGTTATTCTGTAGAGATTTTGTAACTTCATCGTACATGTGCACAATAGGTATGTACGTACTGTGTTGTTTCCTGAATCCGAATTGAAGAAGATTCAGGATAATATTTGCATTAACCCGCGCCCCGCTGGAGGTGGCAGAATCTGCCCCCCCCCCCCCCCCACCTCCCTGATTTTCTCAATAACTTGAAACAATGATAGAATATCGACGTCAAACATTTAGTACCTTATGCTGCATCATCAACAGTCTTATCACAACATTTAAATGAAAATGCTGGTGTACTTTGGGAGATAATGACGCTTTAATCACGTCATGTCATGCCATTTTTGGTGGAAAAACAATAAATGTTTGGAAAATCGTAGAAAATCGAGTTTTGAAGAAAATTGCAATTTAAAACCGCCGAAAGAAAGGAAATGACATTATATTGAAAATGGCGATCGCAGATTTTCGAAATGTCGAGTTTTTGACTCCCCAAAAAACATTCGTTGTCGAAATTATTTGTCGTTGTTTTGCAACATACAACATACTGTACTGTTTTAATTGTGTGGGCTTGGCTTGGCTACGAGGGCCCCTCTGATCCCATTTCCCCCCCCCCCCTCTCGGGAGAAATTCTGCCTACGCCCCTGGTTCAGGCATCGTTAAACTACATTGTGTGAAAGCTATGTCTCGTCGAATCGCATCGCCCCATTTGCAGCATGACCTACCTGGGTCAACAAATGGCCTTGACCTGAGGTTAAATTTTGAAGTTGACCTAACGTGGTCACCATCAATATGTTTCGAAGCGTCTTTACGAGACAAACACGATGTTGTTATAATTATTGCTCTATATTTAACCGATAAAAAGGTATTCACGAAAACAACTTTTTAGAAGAAAATGCCATCCTGACCTTTGGTGACCTCTGGAGCCTAAGTTATTAACCTGGGCTAAAATTCGAGGACACTAATGGCGATTTATTTATTTTTCAAGAGCTTTCGATTGCTTTTCCGTTTGTTCCTAGCTATCATAGTTCCCGAGACATTTTGGGGTTTCTGGAGCAACGTTCTAAACTTGGAAAATGTGACCTTTGATGACCACTGGTGACCTCAATACTAACCTGAGCGAAACAAAATGACCCAAATAACTTCGAATGTCCTTTTCGAGGTCTTACGAACGTTTTTTTCCGCGTTTGTTTAGCCCCTTTAGTTTTCGAGTTAGTGGGGGGTCATTTTGACCTCTCCACCCGGGCGAAGTTGTCTCAGAGGCCCACCGGGGCGCGGGTTAAAGAGGATAAAGTACAATATTTGACACTTCCAGTACTGATTTGACATCTTCTTTATATATCCACCAGAGGCACTGCTGTTGGGTTGGCCCGCTAGGATGCCAACCCAACAACAGTGACCTTTGCAGACTCACTGTGATCTGTGCGGCGTCATATAGGGAAGGTTGCTCCCCATTGTTGTCCTTGGCGGTGACAGAGGCCGAAAAGGCCTCGCTCCTGCCAAGCAAGAAATCCCGGTAGTTTACAAACATATTGCGATTCATCGGCAAATTGTCGGCAATTTGTCATTGTTATGCCTTTACCCTACCAAAAGTGTCATTGTTATGCCTTTACCCTACCAAAAGTGTCATTGCTATGCCTTTACCCTACCAAAAGTGTCATTGTTATGCATTTACCCGACCAAAAGTGTCATTGCTATGCCTTTACCCTACCAAAAGTGTCATTGTTATGCCTTTACCCTACCAAAAGTGTCATTGATATGCCTTTACCCTACCAAAAGTGTTATTGTTATGCCTTTACCCTACCAAAAGTGCAATTGTTATGCCTTTACCCTACCAAAAGTGTCATTGTTATTCTTTTACCCTACCAAAATTGTCGTTGTTATTCCTTTACCCTACCAAAAGTGACGCAAATTCATGATGGAGCGGTATGTGTCGCAATAACAAGTTATTGTGATGAGTGAAAAATGAACTTTTGGAATTTTTAACACATCTCTCACGAAAGTGCAAGCAACATCTTATGTTGTATCAGGAGATGCACCAACGGAGACATGCCCTGCCAGAAAGGTACTGCAAGCGGGCTTCGCTACCAGTCACAAAACTAGACAAGTTATGCGCTCATTCGCCATAATTTTGATGTACCTATTAACACACATGACAATAGATATCAGGCATTGCAACCGAAAGCCATGCAAATACTTAGCTACGTACTGTTGCTTCACAAGGTAGAGCATTCCAGAAGAGTCCATCTTCAACGCAGCTGAGTTCACTGTATATTGGATCCCGTCGACTCCGAAGACGCCCGTGTCACCATCAGTGGCCTGAAAACACGCCCGTGTCACCATCAGTGGCCAGAAAACACGCCCGTGTCACCATCAGTGGCCTGAAAACACACCCGTGTCACCATCAGTGGCCTAAAAACACACCCGTGACACCATCAGTGGCCTGAAAACACGCCCGTGTCACCATCAGTGGCCTGAAAATACGCCCGTGTCACCATCAGTGGCCTGAAAACACGCCCGAGTCACCATCAGTGGCCTGAAAACACGCCCGTGTCACCATCAGTGGCCTGAAAACTCGCCCGTGTCACCATCAGTGGCCTGAAAACACGCCCGTGTCACCATCAGTGGCCTAAAAACACACCCGTGTCACCATCAGTGGCCTGAAAACACGCCCGTGTTACCATCAGTGGCCTAAAAACACACCCGTGTCACCATCAGTGGCCTGAAAACACGCCCGTGTTACCATCAGTGGCCTGGAAACACGCCCGTGTCACTATCAGTGGGCTGAAAACACACCCGTGTCACCATCAGTGGCCTGAAAACACACCCGTGTCACCATCAGTGACCTGAAAACACGCCCGTGTCACTATCAGTAGCCCAAAAACACACCCGTGTCACCATCAGTGGCCTTAAAACACGCCCGTGTCACCATCAGTGGCCTGAAAACACGCCCGTGTCACCATCAGAGGCCTGAAAACACGCCCGTGTCACCATCAGTGGCCTGAAAACACGTCCGTGTCACCATCAGTGGCCTAAAACACGCCCGTGACACCATCAGTGGCCTGAAAACACGCCCGTGTCACTATCAGTGGCCTGAAAACACGCCCGTGTCACCATCAGTGACCTGAAAACACGCCCGTGTCACTATCAGTAGCCTGAAAACACGCCCGTGTCCCCATCAGTGGCCTGAAAACACGCCGTGTCACCATCAGTGGCCTGAAAACACGCCCGTGTCACCATCAGTGGCCTGAAAACACACCCGTGTCACCATCAGTGGCCTGAAAATACGCCCGTGTCACCATCAGTGGCCTGAAAATACGTCCGTGTGGCGTATTTAAGATCAGTGGCCTGAAAATACGCCCGTGTCACCATCAGTGGCCTGAAAACACGCCCGTGTCACCATCAGTGGCCTGAAAACACGCCCGAGTCACCATCAGTGGCCTGAAAACACGCCCGTGCCACCAGCAGTGGCCTGAAAACACGCCCGTGACACCATCAGTGGCCTGAAAACAAGCCCGTGTCACCATCAGTGGCCTGTAAACACGCCCGTGACACCATCAGTGGCCTGAAAACACGCCCGTGACACCATCAGTGGCCTGAAAACAAGCCCGTGTCACCATCAGTGGCCTGAAAACACGCCCGTGTTACCATCAATGGCCTGAAAACACGCCCGAGTCACCATCAGTGGCCTGAAAACACGCCCGAGTCACCATCAGTGGCCTGAAAACACGCCCGTGACACCATCAGTGGCCTGAAAACACACCCGGAGAGCGTCACTCAGAACAGCGTCAAGATGTACTGATCTCCGGCCAACTTTGTTAAACCACCCCCAATCGAACAGCTCAGGTTTGTTTCCCAATGGAAAGCACAATTCTAAAGAATAGTGGTGTCCAATGGTGAAACCAACCTTCGGTTACATCAAATACGCTTAAAGGGAGATAGTCACCTTTTGATTTTGTTAGCAACAATTTCTTTGGCTACCGTTATGGTATTAAAATCTTGTTATCTAAATTTAAGAATTAAATCAAATTATTCCCTAATTCAAAGTTGGAAGTTTGGGAAAATTAATGATCGGTATTTTCCCTCCACTATTGGAAAGCGCAACATCTGGTGCTTTTGCATCAATCTGTTCAACGTTGTTGAATCGGCACTTGTAAACAAATCGCAGACACTAAATAGGTCGCCTCTGGCCTCCAGGGGCCCACCTGACCTCCCCTCAGCCGCCGGTTCTCGCCCCATGGACGTGATCCGGCGACTGGAGATCATGATCCCTGTTCCAGAGGCGGATTCAGGGCCTGTGAGGGGGATCAGAGCGCGGCCTTGGTTCAGGCGTCGTTGATGTTCCTCATCGATGGTGGGACGACGACGTGCCTGGACGCGATGGCCGGCTCTTCTCCCCCTGCGGTGCCGCCTTACGCCGCCACTGCCCGGGTGGGCGCCGGGTGGCGAAGGATTGATGGCGGCAGGAGGGTCGGCCATGTGGACAGAGTTCCCCTGTGCGGCGCGCGGGCTGCTGTCGACGGTGGACTTGAGACGGTAGGGGAGTGCGCAGCCTTGCGATTAGTGGAGACGGCGATGGTAGCCTTTTCCAGAAACGGTAGAAAGGTGTTTCGACGGGCGAGGCCAATGGCCAATTATTGAAAATACTAAATGAGGAAAACAATATTAAACACGAAAGAAAGAGGCACCAAAATCACTTCGGTCGGTCCAAAAACACTTCTTGCGAATACCAGGCAAATCTTGCAGGTGGCCGAAACTTAATATCGCGCGAAAACACAAGAAAACTGAGGAGCGACGCGAGGGGTGGCTGTTGACTTACATTTATGTGCTATCCAGCTGGTCCACCGTCCTCCAGAAGCGAATTGGCTCTCCGGGAATAACTTATACAACCAAATCAAGTTAAAAAACGACACCAGCTTTCAAAACCGTCGACCTCACACACCACAAAGAATGGAGCCAACCGCCAACCGAGCTGGCGCAGACGCCATATGGCAACTGCCTGCCAGCTGCCATATGTAGTTCAAAATATACAACTGCTACTACGTTTGGGCGACGACCACGGCGACCACCGGTCGCCGTCCGTTGGCGTTTTCGCGCCCCTGGTATGCCATTGGTTTAATACTGTGGTCGTCAGAAAAGCGCCGTCCTATGCCAACCGCCGCCTGCAGTAGAAAAGGGTTCGTAGTAGACAGTTGTTTTTGTGAGCATTGGACCGTTCGTCCGTAGTAGAAGGGGAAACCCGTTTTGCACTGGAAAAATCATGCAGTTAAATACAAAAAAAATATTTCATACAGTGGCATAGGTACTAGAGCTGCCACTTTATCAACATTGTTCGTGTCCGACTTGTGGGACTATAATTGAGTTCAAATACATTTTGATCTGATCTTTTCTCGTGTGGCTCTGGTCGCCACTTTTGGAATCCTGGGTCAACGGCTGGTCGCCGACGCCGTTGCCAGGATGGAGGTTTTTATTAGCCCTGAATTGTTTAGTTTACAATATTCAAAAGCAAATTATAGTCCGCAAAGAAGTGATTCTGAATAGTGATGAGGCGACTCGAATTTTACGAATGCGTGCCTGTCAATCATGAGCGATACGAATGCATTTTTTGATCTAATGGGGGAGTTTCGGGAACCAAATTTGTAGGTGAAATTGGACACGCTTAATCTACCGATACACACCAAAAACACATATTGGCCTGCGAGGTGGCAATATCCCTTTAATGTCTTCTGCCGAGCTTTTTCTATTAAACTCATTTTCATTTTCTCAACCATTTATCACCCTAACACTTCTGAGTTCTGACTTCTGTGTCATCGAAGACGGAAATGATTGTTGAGGATATTGATTGTTGATAGTTGTCGAGGGTATTTACCACCATTGAAATCAGCACCTGGCGCTGCTGACATCAGCTGACTCAGTTTCTGCTCACCGCCAGTCACAGCGCTGGGCTTCTGCTCACCGTTAGTCGCGGCACTGGGCTTCTGCTCACCGTTAGTCGCAGCGCTGGGCTTCTGCTCACCGTTAGTCGCAGCGCTGGGCTTCTGCTCACCGTTAGTCGCAGCGCTGGGCTTCTGCTCACCGTTAGTCGCAGCGCTGGGCTTCTGCTCACCGTTAGTCGCAGCGCTGGGCTTCTGCTCACCGTTAGTCGCAGCGCTGGGCTTCTGCTCACCGTTAGTCACAGCGCTGGGCTTCTGCTCACCGTTAGTCACAGCGCTGGGCTTCTGCTCACCGTTAGTCACAGCGCTGGGCTTCTGCTCACCGTTAGTCACAGCGCTGGGCTTCTGCTCACCGTTAGTCACAGCGCTGGGCTTCTGCTCACCGTTAGTCGCAGCGCTGGGCTTCTGCTCACCGTTAGCCGCAGCAGGGGTGCCGGCAGGCTGGCAGTCTCGGAGGCCGGGAAGCCGATTGCGACGCTGCCACAGTTGCTGGCGTACGCGGCACAGTTCAACACCGGCGGCGAGTCGTTTTCGTCCTGAGGGCCCGCAAGGGATGCGTCAGCTCACACACAGTGATCAGCTCTGGGGTAGAGGTCATCTCCAGGAGAAAGGTCACAGCGGGTCTGACAAGGGGTATCTTGGATATATTGTTCTAGAGTTGACACGTGCATTGGACGAAGCTCAAACTGGCACACTCTTTTCTCTTGTATTATACCCTTCGATTTTCAGATAACTATAAATGCGGTTGTAAAAGAATTTCCTACCCAAAATTCCACAACGTGTTGAATGAAACCAATGCAGAAATTACAATCCATGGCAAAAGTGCATGCTTTTGCTTGGTTTATTTCTTCGCGCACACGTTTCATTTTCTTTATTTTAGTGTCGGAGATCGGCATTTACAGTGCTGTCTATAGGTAACCTCGAAGGCAGCTGGCTGTTTGGATAAGCTGATTGGAGAGCGGCGTCCACGTGGCGCCAAGGTAATGAATTCAAACACCATGCTGGATAAGTTTTCACAGTGCCTTTTTTAGGGAGATAACTAGACCCGCTAACCTCTTTACCGTTAAAGGAAATGACCCACTTTGCCAAATCGCTGCAAATGTGCGCTAATAAGGGGTGTTGGTACCTGACAATGTGGAATGCGACATTGGCTTGGCTATATTATCAAGGTATACGAGTACCCCAAAATGTAATTTTTCGAAAGAAATATATTTCGAGAGCATACACTCGCATATTCAGTAGGTAGGTAGGTTTGATAGGTACCTATAGATTGCGAGAAGTGGCGCAAATCACAAAAGTGGCGCATGTTGTTATGACATTGTGTGCTCGGAAAGAAGATGTAAAAGAATCGGAACTTATGTAAAATAATTATTTATAATAGTAGTAAGTACAAATGTGATGATTATCCCCTAATTGCTCATAAAACTAGCATAATATTGTCACTGGCGAAGGATTCGTTCGTTGGTCCAGTAACGCTGCACTTTTAGCACATGCTACCATAGGAAGCTTTTCGACACAACGCTGCATCACAGGATAAAACATCAAATATGTTCGGCTGGCCCTTACAACCAAACAGAGTATGACACAAGTGGTTTCTCGACATGGCCATGGCCAGGCACGTAGCCAAGGGGAGGGCGGCGGGGGCGGCCGCCCCCCCCCCCCCCCCCCCCTAGAGGCCAGGAGGGCCCTTTTCGGCGCGCGCAGCGCGCCGAAAAGGGCCGTCGAGACCGCGCGAAGCGCGGTATCATAGGCTCTTTACTACACGAAGCGTGATCTTTAGAGAGTTTAGCGGACTTCAGAGGCCCTTTAGGACCACAAGGGCCCTCTGAAAGACCAGAGGGCCCCTTGGACGTTCAAAAGAGCCCTGTGCATGTCAGAGGGGCCCCTGGCAAGACCGAAAGGGCCCCTGAGCGGGTCAGAGGGCCCCCTGAGCACGTCGAATGGGCCCCCTGAACACGTCGAATGGGCCCCTAGCCAGCACAGAGGGGCCCCTGGGCAGGTTGAGAGGCCCATGATCATGTCGACAGGGCGACAAAGCGGCCAGCGCAGTCCTTTGCCAGGTCATAAGGGCCCCTGAGCAGGTGGAGGGCCCCTGGACAGACCAGAGGGCCCCTGGGAAGTTAAAAGGGCCCCTGTGCAGGTCAGAGGGAACCTGACCAGACTGAAAGGGCCCCTAGGTGGGTCAGAAGGGCCCCTGAACATGCCGAATGAGTCCCTAGCCAGCACGGAGGGGCCCCAGGGCAGGTCGGAGGGCCCTCGGAGCATGTCGCAAGGCGACAAAGCAGCCAGAGCAGTCCCTTGCTAGGTCGGAAGGGCCCCTTATAAGGTTAAAGGGCCCCTGTAGAGACCAGAGGGCCCCTGGAAAGTTAAAAGGGCCCCTGCGCAGATCGGAGGGGCCCCTGATCAGACCGAAAGGACCCCTGGGTGGGTAAGAAGGGCCCCTGAACATGCCGACGTGGCCCCTGGCCAGCACGGAGGGGCTCCAGGGCAGGTCGGAGGGCCCCTTGAGCATGTCGGCAAGGGCGACAAAGCAGCCAGCGCAGGCCGACCAGAAGAGTCGCTGGGCCGATCGGAGGGGCCCCTGAGCAGGGGCGGCGGATTGCGGGGGCAGGGTACCCAAAATTCCCCCCAGTCGAAAATCCTGGGGGCAAAGGGTAGTTTTGCCCCCCCCCCAGATTTTAGCCTGCTCAATCTGGGGCAACATGACCCTTCCCCTCCTCAGGATTTTCATTTGAGGGGGGGGGGGGGGGGATTGTGGGTACCCTGCGCCCCGCAATCCGCCGCCCCTGCCCCTGAACATGTCGGCAGGGCGACAAAGCAGCCAGTGCAGTCCCTGGCCAGGTCGGAAGGACCTCTGAACAGGCCGAATGGGCCCCTTGACACACAAGAGGGGCTTCTTGGAAGGTCAGAGGAGTCCCTGGTGAGACCGGAAGGGTCAAAGCACGTAGAGATCGCAGATGAAGATTAAATACAAAGAGGACTTACTCCACAATACAAATATTAAAAGCGGAGCTTTCGCGTATATTGTAACACCCTTCGTCATTGTGGTACAATATACCCGAAAGATCCGATTATATTTTTTCCTGTAGAGTAAGCCCTCTTTGTATTATATATATATATATATATATATATATATATATATATATATATATATATATATATATATATATATATATATATATATATATATATATATATCACCCACTCCACATCATGTCTTTTCGCTTCGCGGATCCCAGATGAGTCTCTGAACAGGTCGGAAAGGCGTAGAAAAGGTCAGAGGGGCCCCTAGGCCCCTAGACGATCTGAAGGGACCCTTTCAACAGTAAGAATACAGTTGTACAGGGAATCAAACTCAAAATTTTCGCGACGCTCCGCGGCGCAGTTTAACTACAAATTCAATTATATGCGGGTTAGGAAGAAAAATCGGTCAGTTTCTCGACGCATTTATGTGTTATGTTGCTACTTTCCTATATTATTGGGCAAAATAGTTCATTTTAGCACCACTTTTAGAAGCACAATATAGCAATTTTAGAGGTCCGCACCATACGCAATGCGACGCATTAATGAGAAGACAACCCAGGGCATAATACTCAAAATTTTCGCAATTTGTTTAAGAGTTCCAGGTCTTGAGATTAAAAAATATTCCAAGTTGGTATAGCTGATTCCAAATTCGTGTCGCTGGTTCCAAAGTTGATGTGGCAGTTTGCTAACTCCAGCTCCTAAACGTTGGTATGGCCCATGTCATACCTGCCATACTGCATTTTCCAGCCTTGTAACGTGCCTTTTCATGCGTTTTTTTTTGGGGGGGGGCCTTTCAACGCTTGGGAAGGGGCCCTTTCAACGCTCGGGAAGAGGCCCTTTCGAGGCGCCCCCCCCCCTGGACGAAATCCTGGCTACGTGCCGGGCCATGACAGTGTTTGTCACGGGCCCACTAACCCCCAGCCCAGCCTGGCCCGGGCCCCATGAACACCAAGCCCAGGCCCGGACCAGGCCCGGTCGAATTCATAAATTTGAGGCCCAGGCCCGGTCCGGCCCGTTCAGATTAAGCATATAATTATTTTCACAAAATTTGCAATAATTATCATAGCATATTTACTCGTATACTATAAATGTACAACAACGAACCAACTATGCTAACAAAAAAAAAGCACAACCACAGCAACAGTGTGCTGCTGTGGAAGTGAACTGCTGTTTAAAATATGTTTAAAGGGAGATAATCACTCTTTTCCACAACAATGGAGTTGGCACCTGAAATCGATAGACGAGGACAGAATATGATGCAAATTCATCACATTTTGCATATAAACATTCCTACCGAAAGATATTGGCAGTTTCCTACTGATAAGCGATCCACGCTTATATCGGTCGGTACTCAGTAAGTACTCGATAACGATTCAGTACATTAGCCTCCCTACGCATTGTTATTTATCATGAATGTATGCAATATGTTTCCTGCATTCTCCTCGTCCAAACACACGTTTTTCCTCATATCCTTTACTGCCTGTCCGCCTGGGGAGGGGCTGCCCAGTGCCGTCTGCATCGCGTTCAGAAGTCCCTGAACTTTGCCGCTCGGCTCGTCACCGGCGTGCGACGTAGAGAACACATCTCGCCAGCTCTCACGTCTCTCGGGTGGGAGAGAGTAGAGGTACTGGTCGTCCGACACGACTGTACCAACGTCCACAAAGCCCTGACCAGTCGACAGTGCCCTAAGGCGCTGCGAAACATGTTCGCCAAGCGGGCTGACGTATCGGCCAGGAGCACAAGGGCTGCCGACGCCGGAGACCTTCATCTTCCGAAATGTAGAATGGCTCAGACCCAGAAGGGTTTCTCGTACCGAGCAGTCGGCACGTGGAATGCGCTGCCATCAGCCGTGAAAGCTGCTCCGTCCAGGTGCGAATTTGTAGCCGCATTGGCAATAACCGAATGAGTGACGTGAGCGAGTGCCTCCAAATAGTGCCCATGCAAACTGTATTGTGTCGTGTAAAACAAATGTCCTTACCACATGTACTGTACAGGAGCCGTAATAGCCACGTTGTGGATGGTTTCCTAAATAAATGACGAATGACTCTATCTTTTGCGAATATGTGCCAAAATTGTTATGAACAATCAACAATCATTTGCAAAATGGTGCATTGAAATCGGCAGTTTAGCTTGGCACCGGCCGGACGGTCCCAACATTTGAATACCATAACGGTAGCCAAATAAGTTGTTGCAAACAAAATCAAAAGGTGATTATCCCCCTTTAAGCTAAGACCTGAGCTTGCGCGCATTATTTCAACATTCTCAGCCCAGGCCCGTCCAGAGCCCGGTGATTTCCTTAAAGTTGAGGCCCGGCCCAGGCCCGGCCCATGGCCCATAGGGCCAGCCCGGCCATTGACGAACTCTGCCTTCAAAACTGCTATCTCAGTTTAAAACCTCATCATGAAGATGGGTCAGTTACTTTAATTCATTAGCCCTGTCAACCAGTTAACACATTGAGTCATTGACCCGTTAACCCGTTAAAGGGAAATAATGGCCTTTTCCCACAAAATGGAGTTATCACTTGAAAACGACAGACGAGACCAAAATGTATTGTAAATTTCTTACATTTCGCACATAATCACTCCTACCGAAATACAGTTCAAGTTAAAGTTGATAAGCGTCCCACGCTTATAACGGTCGGTACTAACAAGTGCTTGGTAACGAATTCACTGTCTGAGCTAAAATTAGCCTGCCTACTCATTGTTATTTATCATGAAGGCATAGCATATGTTTCGTGCACTATCTTTTGCAAATATGCACCAAACTTCTATGAACAATGAACAAACATTAAAAAAGTACATTGAAATCGGCAGTTTAGCTTGGCCCCGGACGGCGACCTATTCAGTGTTCTCGATTATACATTTTTTAAATAGGACGTTTTTCGCATGAATTTTCAACAAACAGGTATTTAAAACATTACAATGCGCACATGAAACATTTAACTGAACCGTTTTCCCATAATTAATCAATAAACGTTTCAGAAAACCGTGATGGATTTGGCGGATTAACTTGGCCCCGGACGGCGACCTATTTAGTGTCGGCGATTTGTTTCATTGACCACTCAGGGACATTTTCTCATTTTTTTTAAATAAATTTAGTCCGAATGTTTTGAATGGATGGATTTCCGAGGTCAGTCCCCGCGCTAAGCATAGCTTGTTGCACAGGTCCTGACCTCACCACCCGATCGCGCAATTCCTGTTGGCCGACAGAATTTAGAGACGAAAGTTTTACGTGCCCGACATACCTGGACACGGTCCGCCCCGCTCACTGACGTCACCTGACCTTGAATGCGACCGCTGCCACCGGCCGCAGGCCATCCCAGTCAGGAGCAAATAGCGAGCGCCGAAGCGACTCGAACCCGGGCTGCCACTACCGGGATAGGTCAGGAGTCCAGCGTTCTACCACTGAGCTACAGGGGCGACATTGTCACGCTTCTTGGCGCACTTACTTCATTTCTGACCCTATGACTTGTTTACAAATCAGCAGTCAAACCAGAGATAGTGATGATCGTGATGGATCATACTGTTCGTCACCATATATAAGTACATATTTTTAATTTCCCAAAATGTAATTTTCGAAATATAAAAAGGTGTTATTTCACTTTTAAATTGAGATGCGATCAATTTGATACCATATATGTGTAATAACATAATGCAGATAAATAAATCAAAAGGTCATTATGTCCCGTTAACTTGCTAGCCTACTGAGCGCGGTGGTGAGGTATAAGCAGACTGGTTATCAATTCGACTCTGATTGAATCGATTGGAATCGTTCAATCAAAATTCCTGGAATAAACAAAAATCGATTCACCACCAGATCTTTTGATTCATGAATCGTGATTGAATCAAAACCCGTATGGAATCAAGGCTGATTAAATCAAAAGATTTAACGATTATTAACGATTCAAGTGCACATGGTAAATTGTGCAAATACAATGCAGTCCCAGTGGCTACATTCATTTATACTGCAATATTATTGCTGTAACAATGTTTTAATGACCATATATATGTATGTTTCCAATTGTATTGATTTTACACAAATTCAACATATATATATTGAAATGTTGAATCAAACGTGAATCGATTAAACAAATAGATTCTTTGAAATGGAAAGTTCTCAAATTTTGCTCCATGAATCAAACGGTGATTGGATCATTCAGGTTCCAAAATGAATCGTGATTGAATCGTTCCAAACAAGTTGAATCAATAACCAGTCTGGATATAAGATTACAATTTGGCTTGGCGTGAGGCCGTCCAGGTGGTCACGTCAATAACGGTGTGGGCCTATAGAGGGCGCCACATATCCGTTACTTATGTCGGGAACGTTACGGTCCATAAAGGCCAATGAAGAGTCTCTCATGTCAATAACGGTGTGGGCCTATAGAGGGCGCCACATATCCGTTACTTATGTCGGGAACGTTACGGTCCATAGAGGCCAATGAAGAGTCCCTCATGTCAGGAATGACGTGGGCATATAGAGGGCATTATTTAACAGGCATGTCAGGATCGGCGTGGGCCTAAAGGATAAACAAGCATAACTAACACAGATAAAGACACATAAGACACAAGGACACATCCAGGACAAACATGACCTATGATGGTTTCATGGTGGTTATGGTCAACTTACGGTGATGTCAGCAATGATGAGTGTTTCGTCCCAGTCCACGGTATCCGTGTCATTTGTTGGACTATTTGCACTTCCTCCGACAGGAATGGCTTGAACGAGCAGTGATACCTGTGACAATCGGGAAGCACTTACAACGGATGGAAATTAAAGAACTTCTCTTCGAAGTTCGAACCCTCAGTCATTAATGAAGTTCTGAAACACCTACTGCAATTTGTGAGCCACTAAGTAAGATAAATACAATATAAAAAGAAACTATTAAAAGTATTTATTGTACAACAGAAAGTTAACAATATCTATTTCGGGTCTGGGTCCTGCCCGGACTACTAAACCCTACCACATTCTCTATGTTGTCCTCTGTTTTACTAAACAACACTATCTTGCAAAAGGGGAAAACGTCGAGTGCTGGTGTTCATACATATGTGCTTGCAATTGGTGGAACTAAAAAAAATGGCGATTATTGACCTGAAGATCTTCAAATGGCCCCAGGGCGAAACTAATGTCGCTGTTTTGTTACGCAAACTTTAATCTAGTAGCATCAAAATTTGGATGCAATTATTTTCGGCAACAATTAGGTTCAAAATAGTGTTTAAACCATATTACTAAGAATGTAATTGATTTTACAGTAGGAAAATGAAAAGCATAAAATGGGCAAGCAGAAATTGTATTTGATTCCCCATTTGAACACTTATTTGTAACTTACTCCAGGAATGCAATAACGTGCTTCCCAAAAGAAAGACCTACTGATATTGTAATACAATACATAAATTTAGGGTAGAAATTCGTTTGTTTCATTCATTTATAGGTACATATAAAAGCAATGTACACACCACATTTAATTACATCGAGCAGATTGCTAACTCCTTACCCGCTGGTAACTAAGTTTCTTCAGCTTTGTCAGCGTTCCTGTAGATGCATTTAGAGCGAAGCTGTCCTCTGCGAACACGGAAAATAGGTCGTTACCATGAGTTACTATGATGATCATTATGTTCGTTACTGAATTAGCCAAGCTATTGGGCAACGCGTGCTAACAACGGCTACAGCAAGGCCGAACAAGAAAAACTACAGCCCGGCTGAGAAATGCCGACTGATAACGCACCGTCCACCCGGTGACGTCACCCAACACACCCGTCCCTCACCCGGCGACGTCAGTCAATACATCCGTACCCCACCCTATGACGTCACTCACCATATCCGTCCCCACCCGGTGACGTCACCCAATACATCCGTCCCTCATCCGGCAACGTCACTCACTGTATCCGTCCCTCACCCGGTGACGTCACCCAATACATCCGTCCCTCACCCGGTGACGTCACTCACAGTATCCGGATGTTCGCAGGAAGAAGGCGATGTCATTCACCGTATCCGGGTGTTCGCAGAAAGAAGGTGACGTCACTCACCGTATCCGGATGTTCACAGGAAGGTGACGTCACTCACCGTATCCGGGTGTACGCAGGAAGAAAGTGACGCCACTCACCGTATCCGGGTGTTCGCAGGAAGAAGGTGACGTCACTCACCGTATCCGGGTGTGCGCAGGAAGAATGTGACGCCACTCACCGTATCCGGGTGTACGCAGGAAGAAGGTGACGTCACTCACCGTATCCGGGTGTACGCAGGAAGAAGGTGACGTCACTCACCGTATCCGGGTGTACGCAGGAAGAAGGTGACGTCACCGGCGGCTGGGACGGTCGCGACGGTGATGACTTCACCGGTGTGACTTTCGGTCGCACTGGCTAGGTACTGACGCTGCGAGAACAGCAAACAGGGCATCGGCGTCGGCGTCGGCGTCGGCGTTGGTGTCGGCGTCGAAGTCGGTGTGCCTGTGACGGCAGGGAACGGCAAACGTTCAGGAAAACGAGACATGAGTGAGAATGGCCGACGTTCGCAGAGCCAGGCTCCGACCAACGTCAGGCCTGCTGACGGGCCGGCCAGCCTCCGACCAACGTCAGGTCTGCCTCCGACCAACGTCAGGTCAGCCTCCGACCAACGTCAGGTCAGCCTCCGACCAACGTCAGGCCTGCTGACGGGCCGGCCAGCCTCCGACCAACGTCAGGCCTGCTGACGGGCCGGTCAGCCTCTGACCAACGTCAGATCAGCCTCCGACCAACGTCAGGTCTGCCTCCGACCAACGTCAGGTCAGCCTCCGACCAACGTCAGGCCAGCCTCCGACCAACGTCAGGTCAGCCTCCGACCAACGTCAGGTCAGCCTCCGACCAACGTCAGGTCAGCCTCCGACCAACGTCAGGTCAGCCTTCGACCAACGTCAGGCCAGCCTCCGACCAACGTCAGGCCTGCTGACGGGCCGGCCAGCCTCTGACCAACGTCAGGTCAGCCTCCGACCAACGTCAGGTCAGCCTCCGACCAACGTCAGGTCAGCCGCCGACCAACGTCAGGTCTGCTGACGGGCCGGCCAGCCTCTGACCAACGTCAGGTCAGCCTCCGACCAACGTCAGGTCTGCTGACGGGCCGACCAGCCTCCGACCAACGTCAGGTCAGCCTCCGACCAACGTCAGGTCAGCTGACGGGCCGACCAGCCTCCGACCAACGTCAGGTCAGCTGACGGGCCGACCAGCCTCCGACCAACGTCAGGTCAGCCTCCGACCAACGTCAGGTCAGCCTCCGACCAACGTCAGGCCAGCATCCGACCAACGTCAGGTCAGCTGACGGGCCGGCCAGCCTCCGACCAACGTCAGGTCAGCCTCCGACCAACGTCAGGCCAGCCTCCGACCAACGTCAGGTCAGCTGACGGGCCGGCCAGCCTCCGACCAACGCCAGGTGGTCTGCTGACGTGCCGACCAGCTTCCGACCAACGTCAGGTCAGCCTCCGACCAACGTCAGGTGGTCAGCTGACGGGCCGGCCAGCCTCCCACCAGCGTCAGGTCAGCCTCCGACCAACGTCAGGTCTGCTGACGGGCCGGCCAGCCTCCGACCAACGTCAGGTCAGCCTCCGACCAACGTCAGGCCAGCCTCCGACCAACGTCAGGTCAGCTGACGGGCCGGCCAGCCTCCGACCAACGTCAGGTGGTCTGCTGACGGGCCGGCCAGCCTCCGACCAACGTCAGGTCAGCTGACGGGCCGACCAGCCTCCGACCAACGTCAGGTCAGCCTCCGACCAACGTCAGGTCAGCTGACGGGCCGACCAGCCTCCGACCAACGTCAGGTCAGCCTCCGACCAACGTCAGGCCTGCTGACGGGCCGGCCAGCGCTGAGGGCTGAGCGTGGATTGGGATGGAACCTGGACTGGTCAGAGGTCACCGTCCCTGGCAATTGATGGCCGAGGTCAGAGGTCACCGTCCCTGGCAATTGATGGCCGAGGTCAGAGGTCACCGTCCCTGGCAATTGATGGCCGAGGTCAGAGGTCACCGTCCCTGGCAATTGATGGCCGAGGTCAGAGGTCACCGTCCCTGGCAATTGATGGCCGAGGTCAGAGGTCACCGTCCCTGGAAATTGATAACCGAGGTCAGAGGTCACCGTCCCTGGCAATTGATGGCCGAGGTCAGAGGTCACCGTCCCTGGCAATTGATGGCCGAGGTCAGAGGTCCCTGGCAATTGATGAGGTATGCGTGACTTGGTCTGGCATAGTCTATGTTAATGTTTATTGTGTAATGTGCTTCCAAGTTCCAAGTGTGATTTGTTAAATGCTGCAAATTACATATAAATTCCATTGCCCGATCATTCATGTTCTCAGCTTAACGGGCAAGAAAACGTATAAAACCATCAACATCGTCAAACGTTAAGGGTTACCTAATGGATGATATTGAAATCAGCCGTTGACAGAATATCTACTGACTCATTTTACTGAAGGGAAAATTGTATGTGTATAGGTATAGCACCTGTAAACGCCCTTATTGGGTCGGGAACCGAGCGGGCGATTCTTAAGCATTCTTTCCAAACGTGAAAGAGCACTTAACCCTCATGAGCCCTCATGCTGTAAGTGTTCATGCCAGTTAAACAGGACATACCAGGGACGGCGGCCCCGGTCGCCGTCCTTGGCCGGCCGCAGGCGGTCACGTGATCGGCGGGGTCAGCCGGGGCCGGCCGAGCGCCAGGCCGGCGAGTCGTGCCTGCGACCACCGCCGTAGGGAAGACAGGGTTGTTTGTGCGTCTGCTCCTAAACCCGGGAACGCAGAATTTCAGAAACATAAAGTAATATGTTTACGCCTTGGACGTCTTTGTGTGTAAATTTAGGTCATGTCAACCGTGTAATTGCGAAGAAATCAGACTCTGAAAACCATGGCTACAGTCTGGCTCCTCATACATAGATTTTCCCCTTCGTTGAAGAAAGACTTCGCGTCCGCTCGGTAATTAAAATAATTCCTGAGCGGGGACATTTTCTTGAAAATGATTGCCTTACACGCCAATCATTGGCGTACACGGATACGTTCAAGCATTATACGTGAAATTTTGATTTCCTCAATCCAATGCAGCACTTTGTGGCCTATCAAGGCCACGTTCCGCCTTTATTGGGCCATTCCAGTATTTGCGAGGACGATTCTGACCTAGAGGGTCAAATCTCACCTATAAAAGGCTCATCCTGATTTGCTGCGGGCACTTCTCTAGGTAGGGCAAACCAAGGCCGAAGGCTCCACCGCAGTCTGAGGGGCTCACTATTGTCGTGTGGCGACCCCTTGACCGTGTCCTGGCTATGCCCATGATCTGCATTGCTTACCTCTAGAAAACGACAGCAATGAATCAAAGTATAAGGAAGGGTATGAATAACAGCCCCCACCCCTACATTCTTGTTTATCACCCGACAGCCGGTTCTCCATCCCCTGGCATACCTACGTTACTCCGTGGCAGTTAATCCGTGGCAGCCAGCCACCGGGTATGTGCAATGGCGTAGCCACGCTCTCTCCAAATTAGTAGGAACAAATCCAAGTGCATGTGTACTTTAACGTGGGACCATAAAGGATGGCTGAAAATTACCAGGGACAATGTCCCTAGTGACCTCAGTGGTGGCGACGCTAATGGGTATGTGACTCCCGCATAGAATCTGTGCATGACGGCACAGCATCAACCTAGCTGTGTATGACGGCACAGCATCAACCTAGCTGTGTATGACGGCACAGCATCAACCTAGCTGTGTATGACGGCACAGCATCAACCTAGCTGTGTATGACGGCACAGCATCGACCTTGCTGTGTATGACGGCACAGTATCAACCTAGCTGTGTATGACGGCACAGCATTAACCTAGCTGTGTATGACGGCACAGCATCAACCTAGCTGTGTATGACGGCACAGCATCAACCTAGCTGTGTATGACGGCACAGTATCAACCTAGCTGTGTATGACGGCACAGCATCAACCTAGCTGTGTATGACGGCACAGCATCAACCTAGCTGTGTATGACGGCACAGCATCAACCTAGCTGTGTATGACGGCACAGCATCAACCTAGCTGTGTATGACGGCACAGCATCAACCTAGCTGTGTATGACGGCACAGCATCAACCTAGCTGTGTATGACGGCACAGCATCAACCTAGCTGTGTATGACGGCACAGCATCAACCTAGCTGTGTATGACGGCACATCATCAACCTAGCTGTGTATGACGGCACAGCATCAACCTAGCTGTGTATGACGGCACAGCATCAACCTAGCTGTGTATGACGGCACAGCATCAACCTTGCTGTCTATGACGGTACAGTATCAACCTAGCTGTGTATGACGACACAGCATCAACCCAGCCATCAATTTCAAATTTTGACCCCAAGTAACCTGACCTTGACCTGAGTTTGACACTAGCTTCACTTAAATGAAGTCAGGTGGTAAAATGACTATCACTATCGAATTATACAGTTAAAATAACCCATAAAATATATGTCGCATGACATCGTATATTTCTCACATGGTGACTTTTGCGACATTAACCTTGACTTTTGCCAATAATCTTACTTTAGCTCATGCGGGATGTGTATTATACATTTGAGAGCACTTTGGGTGATCATGGTCGCAATCGAAGGCTTTGGATGGGTTTATTTTGCAACGATGTTCCGTCTCACATATCGTCGACATGTCTCATGTACGCTGACGACCTGAAGCTCTGTAGGCGGATTCGCTCCCCAGACGACGCCGTCGCTCTTCAGACCGACTTGGAAAACCTTTGTGCTTGGTCTGATGCTTGGAAACTAAAACTAAATCCGATAAAGTGCAAGGTCATAACATTCACTTTACACAAAAAAACTGCCTTGACGTCATACTCCATCAACGACATCACATTGGACCGCGTATCTGAGATGCGCGATCTAGGTGTGATCTTAGACCCGAAATTGACCTTTGCTTCTCACATCGACGTCCTTATCGGGAGAGCGAATCGCGCCCTGGGGATTTACATGCGTTCACTTCAAACGTCACGTGCGTCGGCAGGTCGCAGGTTCAAGCCAGCTCCTCGCATCACGGCTTTTAACGCGCATATTCGCTCTATTTTGGAGTTTGGCAGCATGATCTGGTCGGGTGCTGCCAAGTCTCACACCGTGCGACTGGATAGAGTTCAACATAAGTTTTTTGAATTGGCTGGCCGTGAACTCAAACCGCCCATCTGACTCACTTTTTTTTTGCCGCCACCCATTAACAGGTGACCAGGAGTGCCCCCGCCCTCGATTGCCCTCGAGTGCCCCCGCACTTGACTACTCACACTTGCTTAACAACCACTTCGGAGTCTTACGGATTACCTCTCGACTAGCGCAGCACGACTTTATTTTCTTGCATGGTGCGTTTGGGGGACGCTTTGATTCGGTTGACATCCAGGGCATGTTTGGTCTTGCAGTTCCTGACAGACCCACTCGCACGCGACCAATTTTACATGTTCCTATCGCCAGAGTCGAGACAATTCAGAACGGGATGTTCTGTCGTCTACCGCGTCGGACAAACCTTCTGTACGAGAACATTCCCAGCGCCGACCTCTTTGGCGACCGATGCACTTATGCAAAATGTGTATTAATGTTTATACGCCAAACAGTGTGATGTATTTTACTTCTGGTGACCACTTGACCCTGTGACACTGTATGCTCTGCCATTTATCGTTTTTATTTCCTTGACTCCGTCTGTAATTGGGTTATTGTACCTGTTGACGGTAAATACTAAATACAAATACAAGTGCCTTGTCCCATAGTCCATACACTTCACTCAAAATCCTCGATTTTGACCTTTGACCTGACCGTGACCTGACATGTGACCTTAATCTGTGCATCTTTCGAGTATGTTTGAGATGTGTTTCATTGAGAGCTTTCGAATGCCGCTTTGCGCGTCTCGCTGCGATCATTGGTTCCGAAGATCCCCCTCCCCAGTCAATGGCGTTCGGCTGAGAGCCCCCCCCCCCCCCCCCAGTCAAGGGCGGGTTAATTTTGTTGAAAGATGACAGCCAGAATGGACGTGTGGCTAAATTTCAAAATTTATCTTGAAAATGACATCTATACCTACATGAAATAGGTATACATCATAATAAAATGCCTACATAACTATTCATCACTTTATTGGTGTTCCTTGCAGGAAGGTTCAAATTAATATTACATGACATTCATTCATTAGTCATGAACTTGGTTAAAGGTTTGGGAGTAATGTCCAACACTAATCCATGCTTTTGTCCAGTTCATCTAAGCTCCAAATATATGCTGAAAACTGGGTAAGTGAATATCTCTAAGCTGTGCGACTTTCAAAGATGGTATCAATTCGGCAAAACTCGCAGTGATAGTGTCATATATACAAATGCGCATGCGCACATATACAAATGCGCATGCTTGTATTGGCCTATTGGCATGCGTCGGTTTCCGCTACTGTGTGCTTTTCATTTTCAGCATCTCGCAGTGATCATGATACTTGTTATCGAAGGCTTTCCTAATACCTATAATATAAAACATCGTCTGAATTATTATTGTCAGTATACACCATTTATCATGGATGGGGGCAAGACTTTGATCAATTCAGTTCAGGCACGTAGCCAGGATTTTGCACAGGGAGGTGCCACAATACCTTTTCACCTGCCGAGGGATGGAGAGAGGGGGGGGGGGGGGTGCAGTCTGATATATTTTAAACTCGATTCTTTCCATGCAACGCCCATAGACATAATGTTAAAGCTTGACGGAATCCCATTTTATATCTATTGTAAACTGGATCGTCGGAGGGGGGGGGGGGGGGGGGCACGTCCCCCATGGCCTACCTACCTGATTCAGTTCACGTAGTCATATAGCTTAAACACATAGGTTGAAGGATTTGAAGGAAAATTAAAGGTGATGATGATGATATATCGTGATTTAGAGTGGCGATCTATCAGGGTTGCCAGAGCCCGGCAATTAAGTTAGGGTAACATACAATGCAATGTAATAGTTACCAGAAAACAAGACCCGTTTTCAGTAGCCAAATATTGATTTGCGTCACTTTTGCCTCAAGGACAACTACCATACTTTACTGCCATATGAAGTATATTTTTTCTTTTATTTTTAAACTTTTGCAATGCTCATCATTTTTACAATATATGGTAAAGGATATGTCATTTTCGACTACGGAAAATGGGAGAGGGGGGGGGGGGGGGCAAAAGATAGTTTTGCCCCCGCTTGATTTTGCCAGCGGGGGCGGCTGCCCCCGCTGCCCCCCTCCCCCGAATCCGCCGCCCCTGCCCTGGTTGAAACTGTGCATACAAAATACCTACAATGGGTATTTGAAGCATTATGCATCTAACTAATTTCGCCTATTTCAGTACCCTTAGACAGCAATTCAAGCGGACAAGCGGTACCCCTCAGACAGCAGTCCTCTTGAATTTTTAACTCAACCTATCCATGATAATTTGGATGTGCCATTGATGACAAATTCCATTGTAGTACAGTCTATAATTAATTCCTTGAACCCTGTGGGAGGAGGTATAGACAAAATTAGCACTGAAATATTACTTCTAACCTACCATCACTTAACCTTCTTTTTTATCTCTTATTCATCCCTTTCACTCACTCTCATCACTCTCACTCATCACTCTTGTCTTATTCTTCACTTAACCTTCTTTTTTAACCTCTGCCTCAGCACTGCAGTTTTTCCAGATCATCTTGAAGTGGCCATTATTAAACCGATTTACAAGACAGGAGATATAAATGCTTTAATAACTACAGACTAATTTCCTTGCTGCCGATCATTAAAAAAAAAATTGGGGAAAAATTTGGCATTCTTTAATTTGAACTTATGTTAATCAATCAAGACATCAAAGAAAAGTGCAACAAAGAGCCTCTTGGGCCCATCCGAGGTTGCACCCCCCCCCATCCCCCCCCCCCTCCACCAGTCTCGCCCCTTCAAATCACCTTACTCTACCTGCATAAAAGAAGGCTAATCCCACGAGTATTTATGAACTAATCCCTTCTCTGTAAAGTATTTATCTAATCTAATTTTGAAGGAAGCAAGTGTCACTGCATCAGCGACATCCCCTGGTAGCATATTCCAATGTCCTACAACCCTTCTACTGAAAAATGACTGTCGTAGCCTAGTCCTACTTTGTTTCATAATGAGTTTATGCTGATGACCTCTACCTCGATTTTCCCTATTGAACTCAAACATACCCTTTAAATATCCAGAATGCTGACTATTTACAAATTTGAAGACTTCAATTAGATCTCCTCTTAGCCTTCTATATCTAAGTGAAAACATACCCAATTTCCTTAATCTATCTTCATAAGGTAAACTACCAAGACAATTAATCATTTTTGTTGCCCTTTTTTGAACTCTTTCTAACAACCAGCAATCTTTCTCATATGTTGGAGACCAGGCTTGTACACAATACTCCAAATGTGGTCTAACGTATGCACAATACAGTTTTGTTATTACCTTTTCACTCTTGTAGGAAACATTTCTGTTAATGGCCCCTAGCATTCTAAGTGCCTTTTTCCTAGCTTCTACAACCTGGTCTGACGCTGATAGTCTATTGTTTACCACGACACCTAAATCTCTTTCCTTTTCAATCTGCTCCATTTTCTGCCCACCCATTTCATACCTATGTTTACTGCTAACCCGTCCAGCGTGCATAATCTTACATTTACTCAAATTGAATTTCATCTGCCATGCTTCAGACCACTCAACTAGCTTGTCCAGATCTGATTGAAAAACATCCTGATCATGTTTTCCTCTAATAATCCTGACAACTTTTAGATCGTCTGCAAATTTCAAGACTTTGCTGTCTATACTGTTCTCAATTGCATTCACAAATATTATAAAAAGCAATGGGCCCAGGACTGAGCCCTGTGGAACCCCACTGAGAACCTCCTTCCATTGTGATTGGCACCCATTCAATATAACCCTTTGCTGGCGTCCTGAAAGCCACGTTTCTATCCAATCCAGAATCTTGCCCCTGATCCCATGAATTTTAAGTTGCAACCCCAGTCTTGTATGGGGGACTTTGTCAAATGCTTTACTGAAATCAAGAAAAGCTACATCTAGCTGTTTACCCTGATCAACGCTATCTGTTGCAACATCCAAAAACTCCAGAAGATTAGTTAAACAAGAACGGCCCTTCCTAAAGCCATGCTGTGTATCTTTGATGAGTTCATTTTGCTCCAAGAATTCAACAATCTTATCTTTGATGATTGATTCAAGCACCTTGCAGACTAATGAGGTCAGACTAACTGGTCTATAGTTTTCCTCTTTACTTCTATCTCCCTTTTTATGAATAGGAACAACATTTGCTCTTTTCCAATCAAGTGGAATTTTACTATCTGCAAGTGATTTAGAAAATATTATGGCTAATGGAACCGACAACTCCCTTTCAGATTCTCTTAAAAGTCTAGCATGGATTTCATCAGGTCCTTCTGCCTTGTTAGGCCTTACTTTCTTTAGATATTCTAGAACAAGTTCACTACTTATGCCACCTAGCTCTCCTATAGTCTCCTCTGTCTCTAGCTCAGGCTGAATTGCTGCAATACTACTCTGGTCCTCGATAGTAAAGACAGATTGAAACTGATCATTAAGCACTTCAACCATTTCACTGTCCTTGCTAACTAACACATCATCTACCTTAAATGGAACTATATTTTTGGAAACTGTACTTAACTTATAAAAACTGAAGAACTTCTTACTATCTGCATTACAATGTCTAGCTAAATCAAGTTCCTTTGCCCTTTTAGCTGCTCTGACCTTTTTCTTAACTGAATTTCTTGCATTCTGGTAGGCCTTCTGATTTATATCTAGTGAAGATCCCTTCAAAATGCCAAATGCATTTCTTTTAGCTTGTATAGCACTCCTTACTTCTGGGGTAAGCCAAACTGGATTGCCCTTGGTTCTGTTACGTTTGTGCCTGAGGGGTATATGCCGATTTTGAATTTGGCTTAATCTAGCTTTGAAAACATTCCAGGCCTCACATGCATCTAAACCTGCCAACTCAACGTTCCATTTTATCTGTGCGAGGTCATTTCTAATACCATCAAAATCAGCCCGGCTGAAGTTTGGAACCATAATAAGGTTAATGAACACAATTTATTAAATCCCCTTCAATTTAGCTTTAGAAAGAAACATAGCACATACATGCCCATTGCACATTTGACAGATAAGATAACTAGCTCACTTCAAGAAAACATTGTCACTTGTGTGCTGTATCTCGATCTAAAAAAAGCATTTGATACCGTTTGCTTGGCTATTTTACTTAACAAACTTCATTTTATTGGTATAAGGGGAAAACTTCACCAAATTTTAAAATCATACCTTACTAATAGAAAGCAAAGAACTCTAATTAATTCTTATTTATCAGAGGAGGCAAAGGTTGAAATGGATGTCCCACAGGGTTCAATTTTAGGTCCCTTGCTTTTTATTATATATATATATATATATATATATATATATATATATATATATATATATATATATATATATATATATATATATATATATATATATATATATATATATTAATGATATTTCAAACATTTCTAATCAAGCTCACTTTTACTTGTTTGCAGATGACACGGCTATTGCTATTAAAGCTCATCGATTGACAGAGCTACAAAATAAACTTTATGCAGTTTATTTTGTAGTAACCCATGGTTACTAAATGGTTTCAGTCAAATAGGCTTTCTTTAAATGTGTCAAAGACCTACTACCATTTTTTTTTCTCAAGAAAGTCTGTAAATGATTTAGATATTAAAATAAATAATTCACAGATTGCAAGAAAGGAGTCTGTCAAATATCTTGGAGTAATTGTTGATGAAAACCTCAAGTGGCAAACTCATATCAATAATGTAGCATCTATTATAAGTCGAAATATAGGTATCATGGGACGTGCCAAATTTTATATCTCATCCAAACATCTTTTACTCTTATACAATATTCTAATACTCCCTTATTTAAACTACTGTGCTGCTGTCTGAGGAAGCAATTATCCAACCAGAATTGATAAACTAGTCAGACTACAGAGGCGAGCAATCAGAATCATTGATAAAAAGCCATACTTGTACCACACTAGATAACGTTTTGTTAAATACAAAATGCTAAAGTTTCCAGATTTGGTAAGCTAACAGCAAATAGTCATACTTTTGGGCTATGTAAAAGAAACTCTTCCTCGTCCAATTTTTGAAATGTTTAGATACCATGAGCCAGTCAACACCAGAGCTATTCAACACTTTATAATTCCACATGCACGTACACATTATAAAGCATTTTCACTATCTGTCTCTGCTCCTAGGGCGTGGAATACAATAGTTTGTAAGTTATTTAATGATATTGATAATGCTCCTAGGAATAAGGATGCCCTAAAGAAATATGTTCATGAGTATATTCTGCACCAGTACTAATTATTGATCTGTAGTGGTAGCGTTATATTTACTTCTTAATATGTATTTGAGTTAGCCCTGCCCTCTTATGTTCATTTATTTGATTTACTTTCCTATCCTCATCTGTGTCGATTTTTTATTTATATTCTTCACTTGATTCAATGTATGCGTGTGTGAATGCATGGGCCTGAGGCAAGGCGGCACAGGCAGCAGGGGGGGGAGGGTATGGAAGGGTATGGGATGTGTGTGTGTGTGTGTGTGTGTGTGTGTGTGTGTGTGTGTGTGTGTGTGTGTGTGTGTGTGTGTGTGTGTGTGTGTGTGTGTGTGTGTGTGTGTGTGTGTGTGTGTGTGTGTGTGTGTGTGTGTGTGTGTGTGTGTGTGTGTGTGTGTGTGTGTGTGTGTGTGTGTGTGTGTGTGTGTGTGTGTGTGTGTGTGTGTGTGTGTGTGTGTGTGTGTGTGTGTGTGTGTGTGTGTGTGTGTGTGTGTGTGTGTGTGTGTGTGTGTGTGTGTGTGTGTGTGTGTGTGTGTGTGTGTGTGTGTGTGTGTGTGTGTGTGTGTGTGTGTGTGTGTGTGTGTGTGTGTGTGTGTGTGTGTGTGTGTGTGTGTGTGTGTGTGTGTGTGTGTGTGTGTGTGTGTGTGTGTGTGTGTGTGTGTGTGTGTGTGTGTGTGTGTGTGTGTGTGTGTGTGTGTGTGTGTGTGTGTGTGTGTGTGTGTGTGTGTGTGTGTGTGTGTGTGTGTGTGTGTGTGTGTGTGTGTGTGTGTGTGTGTGTGTGTGTGTGTGTGTGTGTGTGTGTGTGTGTGTGTGTGTGTGTGTGTGTGTGTGTGTGTGTGTGTGTGTGTGTGTGTGTGTGTGTGTGTGTGTGTGTGTGTGTGTGTGTGTGTGTGTGTGTGTGTGTGTGTGTGTGTGTGTGTGTGTGTGTGTGTGTGTGTGTGTGTGTGTGTGTGTGTGTGTGTGTGTGTGTGTGTGTGTGTGTGTGTGTGTGTGTGTGTGTGTGTGTGTGTGTGTGTGTGTGTGTGTGTGTGTGTGTGTGTGTGTGTGTGTGTGTGTGTGTGTGTGTGTGTGTGTGTGTGTGTGTGTGTGTGTGTGTGTGTGTGTGTGTGTGTGTGTGTGTGTGTGTGTGTGTGTGTGTGTGTGTGTGTGTGTGTGTGTGTGTGTGTGTGTGTGTGTGTGTGTGTGTGTGTGTGTGTGTGTGTGTGTGTGTGTGTGTGTGTGTGTGTGTGTGTGTGTGTGTGTGTGTGTGTGTGTGTGTGTGTGTGTGTGTGTGTGTGTGTGTGTGTGTGTGTGTGTGTGTGTGTGTGTGTGTGTGTGTGTGTGTGTGTGTGTGTGTGTGTGTGTGTGTGTGTGTGTGTGTGTGTGTGTGTGTGTGTGTGTGTGTGTGTGTGTGTGTGTGTGTGTGTGTGTGTGTGTGTGTGTGTGTGTGTGTGTGTGTGTGTGTGTGTGTGTGTGTGTGTGTGTGTGTGTGTGTGTGTGTGTGTGTGTGTGTGTGTGTGTGTGTGTGTGTGTGTGTGTGTGTGTGTGTGTGTGTGTGTGTGTGTGTGTGTGTGTGTGTGTGTGTGTGTGTGTGTGTGTGTGTGTGTGTGTGTGTGTGTGTGTGTGTGTGTGTGTGTGTGTGTGTGTGTGTGTGTGTGTGTGTGTGTGTGTGTGTGTGTGTGTGTGTGTGTGTGTGTGTGTGTGTGTGTGTGTGTGTGTGTGTGTGTGTGTGCATGTTTGTGTGATTTCGTTTGTTTATATGTCTGAGTATAATTGTATTCACTTATCCCCATAACACCTAACTATAGTCAGATCTGGGCTTTGAGTGGGCGCTACTGGCTCGGCTATCTGTCCGCCCGAATCTCAGATCAAATCCTTTACTAATACAGGTGGCGGCTATCCTTTCCATGCAACACAAAACAAAACAAAAATAGCGGGTGTGACCTAACGTGATTGCACAACCCTATCCTTATTAAACACTATGGTAATTAACGTACTCTGGTCACATGGGCATGGAAGGGCACTCCTGCCTACCTATTATGGGTAGGGGAATACAAAATAATCACAATAACATTGATGTTAACGAGGTTAGTCTGCAAATTAATTGTTTATTGGTAAAACTTACACGTAAAAAATATCCTTCACTCGGACGGAACGACCTGCATAATGGGGCGTGTTTAAGGAAGGGGCGTGTCCGTGAAGGGGCGTGTTCGTGAAGGAGCGTGTTCGTGAAGGGGCGTGTTCGTGAAGGGGCGTGTCCGTGAAGGGGCGTGTCCGTGAAGGGGCGTGTTCGTGAAGGGGCGTGTTCGTGAAGGGGCGTGTCCGTGAAGGGGCGTGTCCGTGAAGGGGCGTGTCCGTGAAGGGGCGTGAATGGGGCGTGTTCAAGGAAGAGAGCTTCACCCACCGGCTACCGAAACATTAGGTTTGAGTTGATATACCCGAAGTGACGGGGCAATCGTAAAATAAGGAATAACAGCAACTAAACAGATAACAGACATTTGGTCTCAACGATATCAACAACATTTGTTTTCTAAATGACGTATAATACCTACAGTTTAAGGCGCTGATTGACATCAGCCAATAACATGTCGCGAGAATGCAAACATTTCGCATCCGTTGAGGCGAACCTTAACCTGCGCCGTGCCGGGGGGGGGGAGGGGGGGTAGACAGGTTTTTCGAGGATAGCGGGGAAACGGCAACGCGCAGCGCCGCCGTTTTGGGCGCAGCTGTTCGAGCATGAATTTCCCACATTATGCAAAAAGAAAAACCTCGGGTCATCTCAAGTCAGGTCACAAGACCAGGTCACGTGACCCCACCTCCAAAAAAACTTGTGGTCGTACCACAGTCACAGTTTTTGGATGATCGGTTTTACACTTACAGGGTTTCATAAGGTCATACATATCTACAATTCGTTTATCTTTAATTTTTTTATATCAGCGACCTAAGGTCGGGTCAATTTCGTGACCCCCCCCCATTATAAGTCAATGGGGAAATATTAAAATGCTTCCTATTCCAAGGATACGCAAGTTACCAGTATAATTCCTTCTGGATCATGTTATATGCTATTATTGATGACCTAGGTGCCATTTTTGCAGTGACCCCTACAGGGTCAGCCGAGGTTATCCGAGGTCACCAACAGTTGTATGTCAATAACTCGCGACATAACAACGATAGAGAAGTGAAACCGACACCAATGTGTTTGTCTCGTCGAGGCACGTCTTCCCATATGCAACATGACCTACTTGGGTCATGACCTACTTGGGTTACCACTTGACCTTGACCTGAGGCCATTTTGTTTTAAGTTGACTTAACCTGATTAACACTAATATGAGTCAAAGCGACTTGACAAGACAAACACGATGGCATCACAATTATCGCCTTGTCGTTATTAGCTACAAAGTTATTCGTGAAAACTGTTTTGTAAAAAATAGCCTTTTTGACATTTGATGAGCTCTGGACTTCTGGAGCTTAAACTATTGACCTGAGCTGAAATTTGTTGACACAGTGGCGATTGCATTTTTCAGGAGCTTTCCATTGCTTTTTCTGTTTGTTACTAGATATAGTTCCTGTGATATCTGGGTATTTCTGGAGCGAAGTCCTAAACCTGGAAAATTTGACATTTGATGACCTCTGGTGACCTCAATATTGACTTGAGGAAAACAACTTTGAAGTACGTTCGAATATGCTTGTTGAAAGCTTTTGACTGCTTTTCCGCGTCTTTCTAGCCATTTTAGTTTTTGAGTTAGAGGGGGTGTCTAACCCTCCCCCCCTGGCACGGCGAAGGTGGCGCCGAGCACCGGCACGGCGCGGGTTAAAGGGATATTGCCACCTCGCAGGCCAATATGGAGTTTTTGGTGTGTATCGGTAGATGAAGCGTGTCCGATTACACCTGCAAAATTTGGTTCCCGAAACTCCCCCATTAGATGCAAAACAAAAATACATTTGCACCACTCATGATTGGCACACATTCGTACAATCGGAGTCGCCTCATCACTATTTGGAATCACTTCTTTGCGGACTATGATTTGCTTTTGAATATTGCAAACACAACATCACCATTCTGTCAGTGCACTTTAAAATTAAAATGTTTATACAGTTAATTATATTTTCAACAACCATAGCCTCTTTCAAAATACAATATGAATAAACCAGCAAGAATGGCTATGGCTCGACTTTGGGGCCGTAGGAGATTTGTGACCAATACCTTATAACTCAGATAGGCTTTTCAAGGTCAAGTCTCGGCGAATTCGGACGTCTCGGCTTTGGGTGGGCGCCAATTTCACAGCCAAACTGGATGTGGAACTGGAAGCATGGATGAGAGCGGCCATCATGAATCTAGTACTGAGCACAGCTGGGACCAACGTTTTGGAGTCAGCAATAAATACAAAATAAATTGCCGATACCCTGCTTTAGGTGCTGCAGGAGCAAGTTTGAGCTTGATCTCCACCATTCATTTAAGTCCCTTTTTAGAAATCCTCCGGAGGTGGCAATATCCCCTTAACCTGCGCTGTGCCGGTGCTCGGCGCCACCTTCGCCGTGCCGGGGGGGGGGGGGGGGTGCTTAGACACCCCCTCTAACTCAAAAACTGAAAAGACTACAAAGACGTGCGAAAAGGCGTTCGAAAGCTCTCAAGAAACCCATTCGAAAGAATTTCTGATATTTTTTCCTAAAGCCAATATTAAGGTCACCAGAGGTCATCAAAGGTTAAGTTTTCCAGTTTTAGGACTTCGCTCCAGAAACCCACATATCACAGGAACTATGATAGATAGGAACAAACAGGAAAAACAATTGAAAGCTCTTGAAGCATGCAATCGACGATGTGCCCTCAGATTTGAGCTCAGGTCAATAGTTTAGGCTCCAGAGCTTATCAAATGTCAAAAAGGCTATTTTTTACAAAACAGTTTTTTCACGAATAGCTTTTTACCTAATAACGAACGACAAGGAAATAATTTTGATGCCATCGTGTTTGTCTCGTCAAGGTGCTTCGACTCTTATTAGAGTTGACCAGGTTAGGTCAACTTAAACAAAATTGACCTCAGGTCAAGGTCAAGTGGTGACCCAAGTAGGTCACGTTGCATATTGGAAGACGTGCCTCGACGAGGTAAACACATTGGTGTCGGTTTCACTTCTCTATCGTCATTATGGCGAGAGTCATTGACATACAACTGTTGGTGACCTCGGATGACCTCAGCTGACCCTGTAGGGGTCACTGAACAAACATGGCACCTAGGTAATCAAGAATGGCCTATAATAACATGATCCAGAAGGAATTAGACTGATATCTTGCATATCCTTGGAATAGGAAGCATTTGAATATTCCCCATTGACTTATAATGTGGAGGTCACGAAATTGACCCGACCTTAGGTCGCTGATATACAAAATCCAAGATAAACTCCAAGATAAACGAATTATAGATATGTATGACCTTATGCAATCCTGTAAGTGCAAAACCGATCATCCAAAAATTGTGACTGTGGTACGACCACAAGTTTTTGGAGGTGGGGTCACGTGATCTGTTCTGGTGACCTGACCTGAGATGACCCGAGGTATTTTTTTAACATAATATATGCAATTGATGCCCAAACAGCTGTGCTAAAAACGGCGGCGCTGCGCGCCGCCGTTTTTTCGATATCCTCGAAAAACCGGAGGGGGGGGGGCACGGCACGGCGCGGTTTAAAGACAGTGATCCACCCGAACAAGTATTTAAAACTGAAATAGCATAATCATAGAGCGGGTGAAAGAATGAGTGTGATGGGAAAGGTTCCTCACTTCTCTCAGTTATTTCGACACGGAGACTAAAATGAAATAGGAATTTAGTGAAGAGGTACGGTCATCCGAAACGCTGTCCAGAAGCCTTCAGGTCGTTGCTAAATAATAATGCTGACCCGTCTTCTCGTAAGTGCGCCTGTCTGAATCATTTGATATGACCCGTCATCAGTCACAGTGTTGTCCATACCTGAGGTCACCGGAGTCGACGGAGAAGTCATTGGTGAAGTCATTGTAGTATCTGTAGATGTTGTATCTGTACTTGTCGGTGACGTTACCGTAGTATCTGTACTTGTTGGTAATGTCGATTGTGTTGATGTTGTTATATCTGGTGTTGTTGAGGGCGTCGTCACTGTTGGCTCCGTACTTGTCGGTGGCGAAGTCGACGGTGTTGATGTTATATCTGGTGTTGTTGAGAGCGGAGTCATCGACGTCGTCACCGTTGACTCTGTGCTTGTGGTTGATGTGTCAGGTGTTGTGGAGGTGCTGGCCTCTGTGCTCGTCATAGTCGTAGAGGACGTAGGAGGCTCTGCAATACGTGAAATGCATCGTCACCTTCACCTCCAGACAGCACCTATCTTATCGAGTGCATGCGTGTCGCTGGGCCATAGTCAATGGCCGTTGATCAGGCCAGGATTTGAGAAGAGGGTCCGACCTGCCCCCCCCCCCCCCCCCCTGCACCCCTCCCCCTGCGTGTTTGCTCCCTCCCCGTCTGAATTTTTAGACAGGTTCCACCGATCACCTGCAGCGACATAGTCTTCTTCCCACGAACGGCTGACATCAACTATACATAGTATTCGTACCACGAACGGCGGACATCAACTATACATAGTGTTCATCCCGCGAACGGCGGACATCAACTATACATAGCCTTCATACCACGAACGGCGGACATCAACTATACATAGTCTTCATCCCGCCAACGGCGGACATCAACTATACATAGTCTTCATCCCGCGAACGGCGGACATCAACTATACATAGCCTTCATACCACGAACGGCGGACATCAACTATACATAGTATTCGTACCACGAACGGCGGACATCAACTATACATAGTCTTCATCCCGCGAACGGCGGACATCAACTATACATAGTCTTCATCCCGCGAACGGCGGACATCAACTATACATAGTCTTCATCCCGCCAACGGCGGACATCAACTATACATAGTCTTCATCCCGCGAACGGCGGACATCAACTATACATAGCCTTCATACCACGAACGGCGGACATCAACTATACATAGTATTCATCCCGCGAACGGCGGACATCAACTATACATAGGCTTCATACCACGAACGGTGGACATCAACTATAAATACATAGTCTTCATCCCACGAACGGTGGACATCAACTACATATAGTCTTCATCCCGCGAACGGCGGACATCAACTATACATAGTCTTCATCCCGCGAACGGCGGACATCAACTATACATAGTCTTCATCCCGCGAACGGCGGACATCAACTATACATAGGCTTCATCCCGCGAACGGCGGACATCAACTATATATAGTCTTCATCCCGCGAACGGCGGACATCAACCATACATAGTATTCGTACCACGAACAGCGGACATCAACTATACATAGTCTTCATCCCGCGAACGGCGGACATCAACTATACATAGTCTTCATCCCGCGAACGGCGGACATCAACTATACATAGTCTTCATCCCGCGAACGGCGGACATCAACTATACATAGTCTTCATCCCGCGAACGGCGGACATCAACTATACATAGTCTTCATCCCGCGAACGGCGGATATCAACTATACATAGTCTTCATCCCGCGAACGGCGGACATCAACTATACATAGGCTTCATACCACGAACGGTGGACATCAACTATATATACATAGTCTTCATCCCACGAACGGTGGACATCAACTATATATAGTCTTCATCCCGCGAACGGCGGACATCAACTATACATAGTCTTCATCCCACGAACGGCGGACATCAACTATACATAGTCTTCATCCCGCGAACGGCGGACATCAACTATACATAGTCTTCATCCCACGAACGGCGGACATCAACTATACATAGTCTTCATCCCGCCAACGGCGGACATCAACTATACATAGGCTTCATCCCGCGAACGGCGGACATCAACTATATATAGTCTTCATCCCGCGAACGGCGGACATCAACTATACATAGTCTTCATCCCGCGAACGGCGGACATCAACTATACATAGTCTTCATACCACGAACGGCGAACATCAACTATACATAGTCTTCATCCCGCGAACGGCGGACATCAACTATACATAGTATTCGTACCACGAACGGCGGACATCAACTATACATAGTCTTCATCCCACGAACGGCGGACATCAACTATACATAGTCTTCATACCACGAACGCTGGACATCAACTATACATAGTCTTCATCCCGCGAACGGCGGACATCAACTATACATAGTCTTCATCCCGCGAACGGCGGACATCAACTATACATAGTATTCGTACCACGAACGGCGGACATCAACTATACATAGTCTTCATCCCACGGACGGCGGACATCAACTATACATAGTCTTCATACCACGAACGGCGGACATCAACTATACATAGTCTTCATACCACGAACGGCGGACATCAACTATACATAGTCGTCTTCATACCACGAACGGTGGACATCAACTATACATAGTCTTCATCCCGCGAACGGCGGACATCAACTATACGCGACTTTACTTGGGATAGGGAAGTATGCTGTTCACTGCATATTTACCCAATCATACCCAATCAGGAAAATTAAGTCCAATGCAGGGGCGGATCCAGAAAATATTCAAGGGCGGGGGGGGGGGGTCATCAATTGCAGTGGTCCTACCTATACCCAAATCTGAAAACTCAACGGATTTAGTCCACTATATTTTGAGGGTGCCCCTATTTCAGCATTTTGTTTTGTTAATTGACAACGTTGGCTATGGGTATTTGTAATATAAGTCTTACCCTTTCTATCATTTAAAGTGCGGCGTATGGAGCTAAAATGTATAATTTGTTCAGTCAAGGGCGGCCCCAGATGGCTGATGAATAATTGACCAAGAGGGAAGTCGAGGTTCGTGACCAGGGGGGGGGGGGGGGTGGTAGCCGTTTTTACGAGCAGTAAATCTTATGCATGCCATAAACTATTATTGCGCCGCGAAGCGGTGCCAAAATTTGAGGTTTTGAGCGGGTTGGAGAACTAATTTTTGCTTTTGGAACCAGGATGCAGGGTCAAAACGAGGAAATATGTCTGGAGCAAAATGTGGGGTCAAAAGACATGTTGCCCCCTCCCCCATTTAAGGCCAAAGGTGGGGACATGCCCCCATATCCTCCCTCCCCTGCGGCCGCCAGTGTGTACAGTCTATATTAGACCCTTTTGATCTGGAAAAGAACACTGATTGATTTGCGCGGCGCGGATTTTTTTGCTTCTTTTGCTCTTTTTTTGTCTGGATAACTAGGCCCTAAACAATTGAAAGGTTCTATAATTCATATGTATCAGCCCAAGGGGGCCCTCAGGGCCCCTCGAGTCTGATACGTTGTTGCCTCTGGTATAAAGGCACGTTGGTGCCCCTTCATAGCCCAAGGGACGGGAGGCATGAAGGGATTTTTTTTTGGCATAATTTAGCAATTCTAATTTAGCATCATTTCGCGATTTTTTTTACCAGCGAACAATGGTTGTGATTTCATGGCGGCACCAGCCCATTGTTTTCCCTCCTAGATTCAAGGAGGCACAGTGCCCCGGTGTCTCCCCTCGCCCCACAGTGCCGCCTACCGACACGGTGGTGCCCCTGGTACACCCGCGGTGGTGCCCTTGGTTCAAAGAACACTGAATAATTTGCGCCGCGTAGCGGCGCGGATTTTTTGGCTCTATTTTGGTGGTGCCCCTGGTGCCCCGGCGCGGTGGTGCCCCCACAGCCCAAGGGGGGGGGGGGGGGTCATGACCCTCGTGACCCCGTGACCCCCGTGACCCCCCCTGGATCCGCCCCTGGTCAAATGTAAACCAAATCGATTACATTAAATCAAAGGAATATACTTAACGTTTATTTGCTTAAGTTTGCTTAAAGTCGAGTCAGTGCCTAATGGTTTCGAACAGCCTGAGCCTAAGAAACACTGAATATCATTATTCTGCTGTTATTCTCCTGAGCAGTATCACTGGTGAATCTAGCGAGGGATAATCCACCATGATCCCTTAACCCGCGCCGTGCCGATGCTCGGCGCCACCTTCGCCGTGCCGGGGGGGGGGGGGGGGGGGGGGGAGGGAGGGGGTCTGAACGCCCGCTTCTAACTCGGCTCCTATGGGGAGTAGGCGTCATTCAACAATACCTTTCGAAAACTCATCAATCAAGTTCATCATTTCAGTCGTGTTTTGGCTCATGTTAATATTGAGGTCACCAGAGGTCATCAAAGGTCAAATTTACCAATTTAACGACTTTGTGCCAGATACCCCCAAATATCTCGGGAACTATTGTAGCTATAGGAACAAACGGGAAAAGCAACCGATAGCTCTTGTTAAATGCAATCAACCTAGGTCAATAGTTTAGCCTCTATAGGTCATCAAAGAACAAAAGGGCTGTTTTTGGCCAACAAGTTATTCGTTAGTATAACTTTCGTCTAAGCACCAGTCCATAGAACAATAATTTGACCAAAACAAATAGTTGACGGAAGCAGCAGAATAGTTGACGGAAGACCTCGCCCCGCTTGGTTATGAAAGTAATCACAGTTCAACCTTTTTCTCCTTCATGTGAGCATTTGACTCCGTTGCATTTTTCTTCCGGTCATTTCAGTAGTCATCGCTTTGACTTTTTAACCTTTTTGTTTTTGCATATTAACCCTCGCCCTACGGGAGCTTTTTTCACCTTCGCCCTACGGGGGGGGGGGCTGACAGTCCTCCCTGTTAACTTCCAAACCAAGCAACTTAGAACAATGCAGTGAGTACCAGCATGTTGCCTGTCATGAGAGAAATCTAACAGTATGCGATTTTTAGGTTTCAGATCAACAGATGACCTCCCAGGTCAAGTGAATGATCTCAGATTTACCACGTCCAGAACAGCGATTTTGCTCTTCAGAAAACCTCAAAATTAGAAATTGATAAATGTAAATGAAAAGGCATGTTCCTAGACCAGTTTTGGCTTAGAGATACAGAAAAGTAATTATTTGTTCGTATCTTGTCAAAAAAAGTCAAAAAAAAAATATTTTTTAAAAAAATGACGTAATCAGTTTCTTACACTTAGGGAGCCATTACTCAGTCAGAAATGAAGATATTGCTTTGAAATTTGGTATGAGTATTGTCCATGCCCATTTTTCTCATATATATCCCGGTTTTTCTAATATCTTCGAAAATTTTGATTTTGTGGGGATTTAAACAAAACAAGTTTTTTTACATTTTAGGGGTCAAAAACCCAAAATTTTGGAAATCTGGGATCGCCATTTTAAAGAGAATGCCACTTTGTAACTTTGGTGAATTGCGTTTGAAATTTGCTTTAAAACTCTATTTTCTACGATTTTTCAAATATTTCTATTTTTTACCAACATGACGTCATCAAAACGTCATTATTTCCCAGATTTCTCAACTAATTTTTAAAAAAAATACAGCCTACGTATAATTGCTGTAAACTCAGCTATCGAAAATTTCAGCAAGATGCACCGCATGTGTAAGAAGTTATTCAAGAAAACATCAGGGAGGGGGCTGTCAGCCCCCCCCCCCCCCGTAGGGCGAGGGTTAGTATTTTGAATTTTGTCTTAACATCATTTGGCGTTGTATTCATTTGGACGTCATGATCACTTGACTTTTTGCAGAACGGCAAAAAGAGAAGAAGTAATCAGAACTTCGACGTTCTGATTATTTGTCCTTTTTCATCTTTTTCATCTTAATTTTTGACCATGTTGACGTTTTACCTCTTGAGGTTTATGACTTTTGACTTTTGGCTAAATGAACTTGGTCAAGGCTCTGCCACCAGCCGTTTTGCTCAGCTGTTGGACATGACATTACAGCTGCTCTGTTAACTATGTCTGTTTCCAGCTGCTGGCTAGGACGCCAAAGCGGCTCTGTTACCTGTAGTTGTCGTCAGTGCCAATGCAGGGAGTTGGACGACCAGCGCCGAGCGACAGGAGAAACCGTATCCTCCACTCTCCGTTGCCTATCAACAGTGTGAAAACAATATCGTAGGTACTTGTACGTGATCACATTGAAAAGGAACCTAAACCAGTATGCTGATTAAAATAACATTTATATTTCAGATATTTGCTACAGACACACATAGGACACACGAACACACAAACACATGGTATGGCTTTGATGCCACAACGTCAATGTATGCGAAAAGGTGCGCAGTTATTTCTTATCACTTTCCTTCCTGTCTACAAATTTCGCGGTCTCTGGTATGACCACCAAATATAATGGCACTGCTGTCATACAGTGGATACAATGTGACAGGACGAGTGTGGTCACCTGCAGAAGGAAGGTGACTGTCGTGGATACACCTCTGTCATACAGTGGATACAATGTGACAGGACGAGTGTGGTCACCTGCAGAAGGAAGGTGACTGTGGTGGATACAACACTGCTGTCATACAGTGGATACAATGTGACAGGACGACTGTGGTCACCTGCAGAAGGAAGGTGACTGTCGTGGATACAACACTGCTGTCATACAGTTGATACAATGTGACAGGACGACTGTGGTCACCTGCAGAAGGAAGGTGACTGTCGTGGATACAACACCTCTGTCATACAGTGGATACAATGTGACAGGACGAGTGTGGTCACCTGCAGAAGGAAGGTGACTGTGGTGGATACAACACTGCTGTCATACAGTGGATACAATGTGACAGGACGACTGTGGTCACCTGCAGAAGGAAGGTGACTGTCGTGGATACAACACTGCTGTCATACAGTGGATACAATGTGACAGTGGTCACCTGCAGAAGGACGGTGACTGTCGTGGATACAACACCTCTGTCATACAGTGGATACAATGTGACAGGACGACTGTGGTCACCTTCAGAAGGAAGGTGACTGTCGTGGATACAACACTGCTGTCATACAGTGGATACAATGTGACAGGACGACTGTGGTCACCTGCAGAAGGAAGGTGACTGTCATGGATACAACACCTCTGTCATACAGTGGATACAATGTGACAGGACGACTGTGGTCACCTGCAGAAGGAAGGTGACTGTCGTGGATACAACACTGCTGTCATACAGTGGGTAAATGTGACAGGACGACTGTGGTCTCCTGCAGAAGGAAGGTGACTGTCGTGGATATAACACCTCTGTCATACAGTGGATACAATGTGACAGGACGAGTGTGTTCACCTGCAGAAGAAAGGTGACTGTTGTGGATACAACACTGCTGTCATACAGTGGATACAATGTGACAGGACGACTGTGGTCACCTGCAGAAGGAAGGTGACTGTCGTGGATACAACACTGCTGTCATACAGTGGATAAATGTGACAGGACGACTGTGGTCTCCTGCAGAAGGAAGGTGACTGTCGTGGATACAACACCTCTGTCATACAGTGGATACAATGTGACAGGACGACTGTGATCACCTGCAGAAGGAAGGTGACTGTCGTGGATACAACACCTCTGTCATACAGTGGATACAATGTGACAGGGCGACTGTGGTCACCTGCAGAAGGAAGGTGACTGTTGTGGCGTAATACTGTAGCTTGTCCGTGATGTCCTTCTTTAGGCTCAGTTCAGCAGTGTCAGGGTCCAGTGAAAAGTAGTCGGTGAACTGGTCTGAAAGCATGAATGACAGCACACAGCATGCAAACGTGAATGACAGCACAACAATGCGAGCGCGTTATAGACATAGTGACTATTAAATTCAGGGAAGATTTCTTTATAAGTCGATAATGCCAATCAAGGGCTCCGCCACTGGTTTGAAATTGGGGGGGGGGGAGGGACGTGGATTCATGAGCTCAACGAGATATAGGGCCGAGTATATGAGATACGGTGGAACCGGGCTCTACACCTGACCAGGCCTCTGAAACACACCTTTGCCAGCACCGGGCCCCTGCCTCGATCGGGCCTGAACAAGAACGGGTTCGTATAAATCATTTGCAAGGGGGCCCTGTTGTGACGGGGTCCTGGACCTGACCGGGCCCCATATCACGCCTCTGCCAGCACCGGACCCTGCCTTGATCGGGCCCCTTCCAGTAACTTGCCCGTATAAATACAAATGCGAGGAGCGGGCCCTGTTGTGACCGGGCCCTCGTTCTGACCGGGCATATCACGCCTCTGCTAGCACCAGGCTCCTGCCTCGATCGGGCCTCTACCAGGAACGGGCCCCTATCAGGAAGGGGCACGTACCAAAGAATTTTCAAGGAACGGGCCCTGTTGTGTCCGGGCCCTCGTCCTGACCGGGCCCCATGCCACGCCTTTGCCAGCACCGGGCCCCTGCCTCGCTCGGACCTGACCAAGACGTGGCCCCTGCCAGGCATGGGCCAGAATACGGGTCCTTTTGATGCGTGCCACCCATAATTTTTTTTTGGGGGGGGGGGATCAGCTGACCTTTTTGACCCCCCTCCCCTCCCTTGCGTGCGCCACTGCCAACTTGCCTCGGGATACACCCGCTACTTGCTGTGTCAGTGGTACCTAGAGACAAGGGCGTCGCCACCGGGGTGGGGGGGGGGGGACGGCTGTGGGCGCCCCCCCCCCCCCCTCTCCTCCCCCCAGGATCGCTCCGGCCGTAGTCGGATCCCCCTCCCCCCCAGATTCGCAGGATTTTAACATTAGCCCAATGCACTATGGGCCAGGAGCCCGATCTAGCCCGCCATAATTGATTATTGACCTCAGATAGCCTTTTCAGCCTCAGCTCATTGGCATGGGCACTTGGAGCAAGTATTATGAATTTGGAAACCATTTCGTACTAATGGTTTCCAAATACTACCGTCACTACCGTCACTAAACTACTAAACTACTACCGTCCAATCCCCGCTTGAAAACGCACGTTAAGCGCAGCTCGGCGCTCACTGAGGCTCGCAGAGTCGCCACCATCTCTGCATTGTCAGCAGTCGCTCCGTGGTGTGGTCCAGGAGGCTTTGATGTCGAACCTCAGCGTGGGTGGCCGTCACGACCCTTGCATTGCATTGCATTGCATTGCATTGCATTGCATTGCATTGCATTGCATTGCATTGCATTGCATTGCATTGCATTGCATTGCATTGCATTGCATTGCATTGTATTGCATTGCATTGCATTGCATTGCATTGCATTGCATTGCATTGCATTGCATTGCATTGCATTGCATTGCATTGCATTGCATTGCATTGCATTGCATTGCATTGCATTGCATTGCATTGCATTGCATTGCATTGCATTGCATTGCATTGCATTGCATTGCATTGCATTGCATTGCATTGCATTGCATTGCATTGCATTGCATTGCATTGCATTGTATTGCATTGCATTGCATTGCATTGCATTGCATTGCATTGCATTGCATTGCATTGCATTGTATTGTATTGCATTGCATTGCATTGCATTGCATTGCATTGCATTGCATTGCATTGCATTGCATTGCATTGCATTGCATTGCATTGCATTGCATTGCATTGCATTGCATTGCATTGCATTGCATTGCATTGCATTGCATTGCATTGCATTGCATTGCATTGCATTGCATTGCATTGCATTGCATTGCATTGCATTGCAGATCATTGCAGACCATTGTAGAAATCATACAATCACCCCTCATGGGTGCAGAGGCAGGTTGGGGCAGGAAATTGGACTTGTCACAGCAAGCCGAACCATTGAGGATCACAACCATACTCGTATTTCCGTGTTATCGCGTGTTATCTATTAGATCGGCACTATCGAAGAAGCTGCATTCAAGTTT